>JAODKC010000562.1:0-10598 GCA_026777985.1 Mormyrops attenuatus
CTGGAGGATGAAGGAATTGATACCATTGACTGGCCCCCACGCTCGCCTTACCGAAATCCAATAGAACACCTCTGGGATATTATGTTTTGGTCCACCTGAAACGCCAGGTTGCACCTCAGACTGTCACTTTGTGTTTTCAAAGTGTTTAATTTTTTTGAGCAGTGTATATAACTTGCCTTTGTTATACTCTTCTGTTTCTTAGTTTCCCTGTTGGTCTCTGGGTTCCTTGATTAAGTTTATTTGACCCCCCTGTTTCCCTGTGCATCATGATTACTCTACCTGATTGCTCATTGTCCTGCACCCTCTCTGATTGGTTAATTGTTTCATGTCTCACTCCTCCTGCTTCGTTACCCGATTCAGTTTGTGTATTTATGTTCCTGCCTTAGGTCAGTTCCTTAGTTGGTTGTTGTGTTAGATGTTACTCTGTGCTGTAGTATGAGTTTGTACTATGGTCCCTTGCCTGTTCTAGCTTCCTGTGTTGCTTTGTCATTTCTTGTAGTTTTCCTCGTTTTGCTTTTTGACCCCTCGTGGTCCTTTCCTTTGTAGATTACCCAGAGTATTTAGTTCCATAACAAACCCACTTGTGTTGGAGTCACTTCCTTTTCCTGCCTGCACTATGCCCCGTTCCCATGACCGAGTCGTACCATGTTTAGTGATGAATCTCAGTTCTGTATTACCGTGTCTGTGTTGTGATGGTGGTGCCAAGGGAAGAGGACCAATCCTGCTAATGTTGAGACACACTGGTGTTACTCCTGGCATCATGGTGTGGGGAGCCATAGGGTATGACTTCAGGTCATCTCTGGTAATGATTTGGGGGACCTTGATGGTCAGTGACATCCTGCATCCGCATGTCTTACCCCTCTTGAGACTGTACCATGGCACTGTCTTTCAACAAGACAACGCCTGTCCACACACGGCATGTGTGTCTATGGACTGCCTGCATCATGTTGAGGTTCTCCTGTGGCCAGCCAGGTCCCCCAATCTTTTCCTTTCAATCAAACGTGTGAGATCCACTCCGATGTCAACTCAGACCCAGTGTGAATCTGCAGGATCTCGAAGGCCGGTTACAACAGCTGTGGGCCGACTTGCCGCAGGAGAGGATATGGCGGCTGTACGACTCCCTTCCACGCTATATTGCCACATGTATCCAACTTTGTATGCAAATTTTAGGATGCAGTCAAAGATAGTGCCCAGATATTTGTACTCCTTCACCACCTCTGCTATCTGCCCATGGATTATGCTAACAGATCCTGTCACCAGCTTCCTCTGTTTATTAGAGAAAGTCACCACCAAGTCCATGGTCTTCTCCACGTTTAGCTCCAGGGAGACAGTGTCACACCACTGCACGAACTCACTGAGCTGTGGTGATGTGAGGAGCCAGAGAGCAGAGACGGGAAGACTGTGTCATCCGTGTACTTCACTAGATGACAGTCTGGGTGGGTGGACCTGCAGTCATCGGTGTATAGAATGAACCGAAGAGGTGACAGGACACAGCCTTGGGGAGAGCCAGTGGAGGTGATGGAGAGGTCAGAGAAGGTGGTGTTGGTCAGAAAGTTGATGATCCACAGAGTGAGCTGGTCCAGAGTCCTGCACTGGGTCGGGTACCCAGAGATTGTTGCTGAAACAGGTGGATTTTAATATTGTGGAATTTTACGGGCGGGTATGCGCGAGGGTAATTCTTTACACACGTGCGGGTAGCCAGTCAATCAAAACAGTATTGTAGCCTGCAAAAATAACATATAAGCAAAAATATCTATGTATTAGACTATCATGTACAAATTGTCATCATAACAGTGTGTTCAGTAGGTCGGTACCTTAGATAACCGCCTCAACAAACATTCACATACACGTCTGTACCGTGTGGGACTCCCTCTCTTACTGAAGGTTTTTTACATACCGGTATTCAACGCAACAATGGTGGCACATTGCCACCTAGTGGAATGAATAACAAACATCACAACAGGGACTACGATCTATTAACCTATAGGCCTACGTCACTTAATAGCGACTGTATTTCTTGTTTTTCTGTCTATGATTTTCCCCCGCATTCGTAGTTGGAGCGCCGGGATGACGGACGAAATAAGAGAAGTTGGCAAGTGGAGAAATAAAGGGAAATAAAGAATCCTTGCTGGAGCGTGTCGTCGTGTTCTCTCTTTCACGCTCGTCACAGTATGGATAGCTCAGATCTATCTGATTTGATTTTGTGTTAAACAGACTTTTTCGTTTCAATTCAAAATTCATGTAGGCCTAGCGCTTGTCACGTTGAGAGGTGCATAGAAAAAATAATTGTAATTTATCACGGGTACAGGCAGGTAACGGGCGGAATGTTAACGGGCCCGGGCGGGTGTGGATTTAACTTTGAAATAATCACGGGTGCACGGGCGGGTGTGGTGCTGTACTGTGCGGGTGCGGGCGGGTGCAGGTCTCCAAAAGTGGACCCGTGCAGGACTCTGAGCTGGTCATCCAGGTGGAAGCGGGTGGAGAGTTTCTCTGCCAGGATGTGTGGTTGCAAAGTGTTGAATGCAGATGAGAAATTTGTTAACAGGAGTCTAGCTGAGGTGTTGGGGAGTTCCATATGCTTGTGTACCTTGTCCATGATGAAGAACCCCCCTGCCTGCCCGGTACATGAACTGGAGAGGGTCCATGAGCGGGTTGGTCACCTTGATGATATGATTCTTAATGACCCTCTCCATGGCCTTCATTGCTAGTGAGGTAAGAGCCACAGGCCTGAGATCATTCAAGGCCTTAACTGAGGACTTTTTCAGAATGTGGACCACAGTGGAGTGCATCCACAACTGGGGGACTGTGCTGCTGTCCATTGATCTGTAAAACAGGCACTGAAACACGCCTCCCCAACTGCTCTGCACAGCACTGCAGGATGCGGCCACTGATGTTGTCTGAGCCGGGTCCTGTGCTCACCTAGGTCCTTTTCAGGGCTCACCACCTCCTCCATGTTGAAGGAAAGTTCTGTTCCTGCGGGCGTGAGGGAGATTGACTGAACCTTGGTGGTCTGCCTACTCAGCTTAACACAGCGGTCAGATCTTGGTGTCCTGGTTGAATCAGATCTATATTTCAATTCTCACACAAGTATTACCAGAACTGCGGTATACTGTCTATGGTACACAGCCAAGCTTCGGAAGATGCTCTCATTTCATGACGCAGAAAAACTAATAGATGCCTTTATAATTTCCAGACTGGACTACTATAATGCCCTCCTGTCCGGTTGCCCATATGGATCCTTAAACTTCAGCTAGTACAAAATGCAACAGCCAGAGTTCTTACAAAAACTAAAAAATTTGATCTAATTAATCCCATTCTATGCTCCCTTCACTGACTTCCCGTCAAGTCTCTGATTAACTACAAAATACTGCTATTGATATATAAAGCACTGAATAGCCTTGCACCAGAATACGTTAGAGATCTACTGGTCTCTTACAACCCTACTCACCTGCTTCAATCTCCAGGAGCATATCGGTTGGTACCTAAAGTAGAAAGAACTATGGTAGGCTACAGAGCATCCTCTTACAGAGCTTTGCAGCTGTAGAATAGTCTTCCAGTTGATGTGCAAGATTCAGGCTCACTCTCAATATTCAAAATCTAGACTAAAAACATTTCTTTAGTCTAGCTAATTGGGACTCTAGTTCTAGCTCTAACCATTCACTCCCACATAGGCCTATAGTGTGAGGTGTAGAGCAGAGTGGGGATCAGTGACATTGGTTTTGGATGAGCCGAACTGTCAGTGCTGTCACCCTACCTTTACACTCTCTCGTGAAATTGGACTCTCCATGCCTATGTTCCCACCTGCCTCTCCCTCCTACTTGTGCTGCCATAGCCATATCTGCCAAAGCTTACATATTACATTCACCTAACTGTTTGCACTGCTTCTAGACTCCCTACCTTGGCTAATGCACTTTATTTCACCTACCCCTACCTCTTTTGGGGTACGCTGCCTGGAGATCTCAAAATGAGGATATTCTGCCTACCCAGCTGCCTGCGACGCCTCTGCTACCTGTGGCATCTCTCCTGCAGGCCCTCCTATTGTACCATCCTGCTGTCAGAAGCCACACCAGCACCTTCCTGCCATCACCTACCTGCTCCCCTGCTTTGATCTTAACATTTGGACAGTTTAATTTAGGACTTTGTCATCGTACCCATTTGACTTCCTTTGCCAGCCCCTGGAGGATGGGCTCCCCCTTTGTGACTGGTTCCTCCCAAGGTTTCTTCCTTCTAGGGAGTTTTTCCCCCTTGCCACTTGTCACCTCTGGCTTGCTTACTGGGGACTTTAGGCAGGGATAACTTAAAGCCATGGTACAGGCAGAAGAAGTGTGACAGATCTACTTTTGTCTCCAAGACACAAAGGGGTTAATTTGACTAACTGAAATACACCGGGAAAACACACAAATTAACTACAGGAAGACTACAAAATACATACCTTGGGAAAACTTAAGCTACATGGAAACAGAAACTAGGTTACGTCTGCTTAACATGACGTACAGCACATCTAATACAAATTAAGCAACAATAATTACTCATCAAGGAATTGAACAAAAGCAGGAATTTAAATACAATGGGCAACCAAGGTAACAAGAAGGGCAGGTATGCAACAGACAATTAATCAATGAAGAAGGGCACAGGAACAATGAGCAACAAGTGAAACTACTAACACTAACAAACACATGGAACCTGGGATACACGGCCACACTGAAAATTAAGAAACGAAGCCAACACTAGGATAACAATACTAGGGAAGACTAGGACCATAGGAATAATAAAATACGGGTTAAACCAAAAACCGGGAAACACAATAATAAATTCAAGAAAATAGCAAGCAGTGGGGAACAGGAAACAAATAGCTGGTGAGGCTGGGAATTGGAGGGCCTCAAACCCATGACTTGAGGGACACCAGTGTCTAAGCCACACACTAGATAGAATCTTTGGAAGATGGCTACCTGCGCACCTTACTGAAAATATATACATATAAATGCATTTATATACCTATAAGAAGGTATATAAATATATGTGTATAAGACAACCTATATATTGTGCAATACATTTTAAGTATTAATTCCTAAATTGGTACCTCAACAAGATTCACTAAAAGTGACCCTAGCATAAAAATGAAACAGAAATGTGCCCATGAAATTAAAACTATACTGAGACTGACAAAGTCATCGCAGTAACCAACTAAAACTAAACTGAAATTAAGATAGATCTGAAAATATTATCAAAATAAAAATAAATTTAAAAACACAAAACTATAATAACCCTGCTCTGGCCACTGGAAGAAGGGACTGAGATGTGTTGTTAATATTACCTGTACAAGTAATACTGTGAGTGGATCAGCCTCTGTGCTGGTTTGAACCCTCGCAGAATAATTTGTAGATCTTTGAACAAGGCCCTTAACTCCCAGCTCCATGGGGGCTGCATGATGGTTGACCCTGCGCTGTGTCCCCCAAGCTTGCTCTCACCTGTCTGTGTGTCTCATGGAGATGCGGAAAGCAAAAAAGAGAATTTCCCCATGGGGATTAATAAAGTAGCCTATATACAGACGCTCCTCTACTTATGAACTTTCAACTTACGAACTTTCAGACTGTACGTCAGACTGTACGTCTAAATTGTGTTCATTAGGCTCCCGTTTCCTGTCTGCAACGTCAATTTTGTTTTCTGCGTGCCAGTTCCGCCTAGTATGACTTCTGGCCGCTACTCCCGCCGCGCCAGCAGCGTAGCATGCGTACTCCCAGCATCCTAGTTCTTAGTACTTGCGTATATCCTAAAAATGATGTGGAACATTTCAAGTTACGAACGGCCGTTCGGAACATATCTCGTTCGCAAGTAGATGAGCGTCTGTATTTTATTCAGTATTGTTTTTAACATTAACTGTCACTTAAAATAATTAGTGCAATTTTTTCTTTTAGCTCTTTTAAGATACACTCATTTAACATCACTGTTGCTGAATTTGATTCACAAGGTAACTGTGAGAATGTTGCTTTCACAAGTACATTTTTATACATCTTTAGCCTTTTATACATGCCCAGCCGACCAGTTTTTTCTATTTGTTTCCTGTTCCTTACTGCTTGGTATTGTCTTGTTTATTATTGTGTTTCTCGGTTATTGTTATGTTTCGGAAGGCACCGACCCTGACACCTACATGTCATGTAAATAAATGTTATAAATAATACTAGTGTCCTGCCCTGCTCGTCCCGTCCCCTCGTCGACCACGCCTACTCGTTACCCTCGTGTACGTGGATTCCCCGTGTTCACCAGCTGTCTCCCGTTGTTGTCATTGGTTTCTTGTATTTAAGTCCGCGTTACGTTCGTTTCCCTAGTCCGGTCATTGACGTTACATGTCTCGTCCCTGTGCGATCCCAGCAAATAAAACCCTTTTGTTCAGATTCACGGCTTCCTCAGCATAACAACTAATAAATACAGTTGAAAATGAAACATGTACGCAGTTCTTATTAAATTAAAGTTAACGCCGTTCACTTCCGTGCTGCCGAAATGATGCAGTAAATAATTACAGTTTCGTTTCTACGTATGTCCTGCCCTGCTAACTAAACTGGACCAACCTCTATGGAGGCTTACTGCGCATGTGCACTGTTTAGTCGAAAATCCCGCGAATATAAAGATCCGAGCAGCCGAAAATTCGAGCTGCATCTTTAATCGACGGACGGAAGGCGGTTCGAGGACTGCGGTATACTTTGAGAAAACGAAACGAGACGAGTTTCTAAGGTAAATTGCAAATACCGTTTCCGTTGTGAATATGCGAAATGAAATCCCGGTAATAAAATTTCGAGAAAACAAAGAATAAAAGCTTTTACGAGGTGGTTGGTTTATGGCACGTAGAGAAAGCAATAATTTACAAAAGTATGGTAATTTTGTGCAGAGTATGGGCGTCATTAGGTCCGATCACTCGGGGCTAACTGAATTGACATTACTTATGGCACATGATTTATTGATATGCAAAATAATGCTTTCAAAACGCATATAGCCTAACTATTTCTGTACTGAGTATTTCAAGATGCTGTATATTTGGCCAATTATTCATGAGACCAATTCTGTTATCAGCAACGCACACTGTAGTAACCCCACCACTTATTTCACATCTTGTGACTTTTCGTCATCGCTGTTTAAATATGAATATAAGAATACCACACGTTTTAGCCGCAGATATAAGCTATGTTTTTGTAACATTATGTTGCTACGACATACTGATCTAAATCTCATCATGTATGGAACCTGCGTGAAATTGGCCCCCCACATGTTTAAGATTTTAGCCAAACTGGGGGCTGTTTCACGAAGCAGGATTTCTTGCTTAGCCATAACTTGTCGGATTTAAGATCTGGGCTAAATGTAAGGGATCGAAAAGTCCAATTAGCCCAGACTACCTTAAATCTTAGAAGTTATCTGGCTAAGCAAGAAATCCTCCTTCATGGAATACCCCCCTGGTATCAGTGGTTTGTGCCGGTGTTTGTTGTTGAAATTTTCGTTTGTGCTGTTTCAGTTTCTTAGATGTAAAATGTTTGTTTATATGGTGACGTCACCAGTGTGAAGTTGCCGCCCCGTGTGCGTCCGATTTCCACCAAACCGATCGCAGTCGTTTGTGCCATTGAATTTTTTGCTGCTGTAATTCCTGAGCTATGAATGTTTGTTTACATGGTCACGTGGCACCTGTCAAGCGAAATTTTTCCGCGATCTTTTCCCCCCCCCGTGACGTATCGCTCAGCTGTTTGGCCGATGGCCCAGTTTCAAGTTACCTCTTAAGTTTCAAGTTACCACGCAAGCTTGAAGTTAAACCCTACAGAAAGACTTCACGTCAATAAAATACATTCATATTTTTTAAGTGTTTTTATTAATTAAGAAATCGTTTACATTTAGCTTGATAGTTCGACGCTTTGTTAGATTATTAATGTAGATTCAGCTCTATAGCAATGTTTTATCCCGTACTGCTACAGCGAATTAGTATTTTAATAAAACGTCGGTTGTACTATCAAGCTAAATGTGAACAATTTTTTAATAATGAATAAAAGCACTTTAAAAACATTTGTAAACGTATTTTACTGAGATGAAAGCTTGCTGCAAATGTTTTTTAAAACTGTAGGAGAAACCAATGGTCTTTTATTATGGTTCTTAACAGGACTAACAAAGGCACTGAATATTCACCGGAACCAAATATATCACGGAAACACAGCGAGGTCAGACACCGGACTGTAAGGCACACACATTGCGGGTAATTTATACAACGCCAAAGACACACGATGATCGGACGGGGTTCGTGCAAGACACGGGCAAACACACACGCCGCAATGAGAAATTCTTCGCATAACATCCATTAAAGGCTTATTGAAAATTTGCTTATAATTTTCGCGAAAACATGTAATAGAAACAAAAGTGCCTTGTGTGTAGTTATTCACAGCGGTGTCTGCAGAAAGTTTTGATTGAGGTGGCCATCAGGGGCCAGTTATATTTAAGAGGGTAGAATGGAACAAAAAGAAAATGAATAACCGACATGTTTCATAAGCACATAAAAGCAGCGTCTGTTATGCAACATATAATATACGAATAAATACTATTAAAAGTATTGTGGTGAACCATAGTGCTGGATGGAGCTATAATCAAGCGGGAGGTAATAGAATTGACCACAAGGTGGCGTTTATTGCGCCAGTACCAGTCACTCTACCCAGGCACCCACACCGGCCACTGTGCCCGACGCTCAGCTTAATCCTAACACGCACAGTGGGCACACCCACACACTGTACAATACACAGTGATTAACATTTAACACTACACGTAACATTACAATACATCACAAAGAATTTCAATCTGCTGCGCTCTCCCATGGTACCTCCAGCGCTAAAATATATTCATTTCCCGTCGCCGCACTGTGTCTCCTTTATGGTTCCTCTTAGAAAATAAAATGATCTGTTATTTGTTTTCATAATTTTGTGTGAGGTGGCAACAGCTGCCAAATTTCGAAACGTAGGATGTCAGGGGAACGTCTCAGTACCAGCAGGGTTATTAAAGCCCATTGAAAATGTATTGTAAGCTTAAAGTGTAATTTATCTATAATTCTGATTATAGATAATACTGATTTGTAGCCTATGCAGTGCATTTGTCGTGCTGCTTATCCATAATTTAAAGTGGAATAATTAATTGTGATTTTGTAAGTCTGATGACTGGTGAGGTTATAATTATTATAATTGAATGAAAAGTGTATACAGCCAAATGGCTTAAATAAAATGGGGGAGTGATGAGTTAAGATGACTGAACAGGTAGGGGGCGGGGCAGACAGCACACTCTCCATATGCTGCCAGCTTTGTGCTTTAATAACTTACATCTCTTCATTTTTATCACAGATCTGATGGCTCTATCAAATCCTGAGACTCTTTCACTGGAATGCAGTGAGCTCCCTGACCAGGTACTGTTTGTGGGAGAAGTAACCTTGGGTGAGAAGGCCAGAAAATTCAGGAGACAGGATACCAAAAGGCATGAGCAGAAACAGAGAATTTTAATGGCTGTGGTTGCCCTGCTGAACTCTGGAGGGGGTATAGTCCGTGCGGAGATCACGAATGAGAACTACAGCTATTGCAGAGACGGTATAGGCCTGGACCTAGAAGAGGCTTTGAAACAGCTGGTTAATCCATCAACCTTAGAAGATTACTTTGGGTTTTCGCAAATCGGGATGACCTTCTTGATTTTTGTGAAAACATGGAGCTCCTTTGGGGGTCGGGTACGTCTTTGTAGTATTGACACCGGCCTCCGAATAAGGTCTGGAACCTCAGCTTTAAATGTTGAAAATAATGCAGTAACAGAGTTCTTAATGAAGCAGAAGATGAAGAGAAACTTGGCAAAAGGACAAGGTGATGAGCCTGTGGCAAAGAGACGCCGCTTTTTGTCTGGAGATAGACCTAATGGCCAGCAGCTGTTTGAAAGACAAGAAGTTCAGCTTGAAGAAGAGTTACCATTTGGTGAGAGTGTGAATGTGGAGCTGAAGAGTTTTACTACAGAAAAACAGCTTTTTAAAAGGCTTAAAGAAATCATTCCAAAGTACATAAGTGCCTTTGCCAACACTGATGGTGGCTACCTCTTCATTGGTGTTGATGACAAAACAAAAAAAGTTGTTGGATGTGGCAGAGGTCTTGACAAGAATTCCATAAAGACACAAGTCGAAAACATGTGTCTCAGGGTCATTTCAGTTCACTCCTCAGGCTGCACTCAGGAGAATGACTGCTCTGTGGAAGTCCGCATCCTTGATGTTCTTGGGGGACATGCCAGTGACTCTCGATATGTTGTGGCCATACACATTCCAAAGTTTTGCTGCACTGTTTTTGAAAAACATCCGGATTCATGGCATTTTGAGGGCACAGAGGTGTGCCAGATACAGGCTGAAGTCTGGTTGGAAAAGATGCAGGTGACTGATCCAGGTACAGTTTCTTTTTTGCTTCAGGGACAATGGGAAAATGATTAGATAAGCGCAGATCTTAACCCCGACCTTAACTGTTCTCTTGTATATAGATGAGTTTTGTGCACAGTTTGAGAAAGTGCTCAGTCAGAATGCTGCTCCTCCAAAATGCAAGCCTGTCTATGGGATCAAAGATGAC
>JAODKC010000563.1:0-10590 GCA_026777985.1 Mormyrops attenuatus
CCACTTGAGTACTATTTGACCGTGGTTGAAACAAAATCCTGGTCTGGATTTTACTTTCTGGACCTGAAATTGCCACCTCTGCTGATTCTCCTCTTGTGTGGTTTTCACTGTCTTTGTTTCCTGATCCCTAGCATCTGTCTTCAGCTATAACTCTTGTTTAGCCTTTAACTTTCCTGTTTGCTCTGCATCCGGGTCCCCTGTTTCCGCTTCTATCATTTATGCATATGTGCTTAATGCTGCCCCTGCCCACACGGACACACAAACATTGTGGGCGGACAAATATAATGGAAACAAGTTCACATTGATATCAAAGACCTATGACATATAATACCTATGTCTGCAATTCAGCGTAATGAGATATTGGACGTTATTCAAGAATGAAAACCTTCATTTTTTTGAGCAACGAAGGAAGTGGAAATCTGCTTTATGCCTTTATGTTTGGGCTACGTGGTAATTTTTCAGTCTGGTGGTTTAGGAAGGCTGTGGCAGGTTTCAGAATTCATCCAGGTGTCCATGTGTATGAGGCATTAACGTTTTGAAATATGGGGACATCATGAGAGAAGTATTTGCGCCACATAGAATACATGTGGTCCAGTACAACCAATGGCTTGGCCTTTATATGACCAATTGTTAAACCTAACCAGCTTCCTGGCCGGAAATCTGTTAAATCCATGGTGTGAACTCAGGGTGTGTCCGATAGGAGGGGTGCTTCGTGCCTCAAGGATTAGGGCGGGAACAGCAGGTGATGGCCAGACTGTCCCGTTTGACACTTTCCATTTGGTCTTCAAAGAACACAGCCTACGAAGTCTATACCTTCCTAGATCCTTCAAAGAAAGGCAGAGGACGGGGGAAAACAGGGAGCCCAAGGGAACCCCAGTGGGTGAGAGGTGGCAGCTGCAGGGGCAGCAGGGAGGAACCCTCGACGAACGCAAGGCAGGAGCTGGAGGAACCCTCGACGAACGCAAGGCAGGAGCTGGAGGAACCCTCGACGAACGCGAGGCAGACAGAGGGGACCTCGAAGGGGACGAGGAGGCAGACAGAGGGACAGGTGGAGGAGGTGAGGAGGAAGTCGGAAGGGGCACCAGGGGAGGAGAGGAGGAAGGTGAAGGGGACTTCGGCAAAGGCGAGGAGGGAGGGGAAGCCGCAGCCAGTGAAGGCGCAGCTGACTGATGAGTCGGAGTGGGGGTACCTGCAGGCGACCGACGAGTCGGAGTGGGGGGACCCGCAGGCAACCAATGAGTCGGAGTAGGGGGGACCCGCAGGCGACCAACGAGTTGGAGTGGGGGTACCCGCAGGCGACCGCTGAGCCACAGTCAAAGGGACCAAGGGCGAGCCAGGGGGCAGGGCGGGAGGGACACGACCCTGGCGCAGGTGTCTTCTCCCTTTCCGGGAGACCAAAAGGTGGGGACCCGACCAAGATCTGCCATGCTGGGGTGGTGGAGGAGTAGGAGTCACTCCCCCCAAGGGGTCCCATTCGAGCTCCTCCTCTCCTTCCATCAAGGGAGGAGGAGCAGTGGTCTGGCAATCGGGGACCACCTTGGGGACTGGGACTGGGGCCAGGGGAGCACGGTGAACAGGAGCGAGGTGCGCATCTTCAACCAGGGGCATTCCCTCCAGGATGTCCCGGTTTCGGTTGGCCAAAGCCCAAGCCTCAGGATTGCCTCTGACTTTGGGCTGGGCAAGCCAGTAGGTGACCTCATCAACCAAACCGAGGTAGCGATCCTCGGTCGGGGGGTACCTTTTCTGCGAGTGCTGTCATTCTGTCACACCGCTGGCGAGCAGAGAGCGGGGAATCAGGGTCAGGCAGACGGAGATCCAAAAACAAGGGGTTTATTGCAGGCAAATCACGAAGACACAGTACAAACTTCAATGACATCTGGTTCATAACCCAATTTGCCCATGAACAGGACTGTTCGTGGGTCGAGGTACCACTGTACTATTAACTGCACTCACATTAATAAAAATAACAAAAAATGGGCAACATTGTGTGTGTATCCTTTGTAATTCAACATCTGAAAATGATCTTGTAAATAATTCAAGTGAATTCAATTCAATTTATATATGTTTATATAGCGCCTTTCCCAACAGTCGTGTGCGTGTGCGAGTGCGTGATAATCCGTTTTTCTGTTTATACAGAATGGTGTTAAATCAATACAGGGAAATTGGAAGAAGGACAGAAATAAAGTTAGTGTCACGCCCACAGGGGCAGGACATACCAGCAGCAGGCAATCACCATGGATCGCTTCCGCTTCATAAGCGGGTCACTACTGATCAACGTTGCGAAGTATTGTTGCCATGGTTATGTGCCTAACTGAGCGTTCTTCTGTCTCTTGTTTTCCCCGCATTTCCTCCCTCCTGCGTCCTGCCTGCTCGTTCCCGTCTGCCCTGCCTGCCTGCTGCCTCTGATTCCGACCCTTGTCCATCGCCTGTCCTTCCCCCATGTCATCTCGTCCTGTGCCTGCTCGTGGGACTGACCCTTCCGGCTTTCGACCCCCTGCACTCGACCCGACGACGACTTTGGCTCGTGAACTTGGCTTTGTTTGTACCTGGGCTTAGAAGTAAACTTCCTGTCTCCTGCACTACGGGGTCTGCCTCTTGTCTGCTTTCCCAGCATCACAGTTAGAAGGCAATGGAGGAGAGGGACCAAAAACTGTAAAAATGCCCTCTGGGGGTTCTAGGCCGAATGGCTGCACAAGCCCTTTGTTAGACTTCGTTATCTCACTGTATATTTTTGCCTGCCTTTTTCCTGTTTCTCAGTCAGTCATTGTATTCTTGCTCCTAGTGTTTTGTTACTTTGTGGTTCTTTTAATTATTTGTTACTTATTATTTTGGTGTGTTTTAAACTCCTTGTGGTCCTTTTATTTTTCTGGGTTTTTTGTGGGCTTTAGAAATTCAGTGCTTCTCTGACCGTTTTTCCAAAATCGAAACTTTAAATCACCTACTTCCGTAAAGAGAACGTGGCGCGGTGCCAATGAGGGAGATGCGGGAAGAGTACATAGGCTTACGTGTTATATCCAAAGGCGATTTGCTGTAGGCCAATAGAAATTTTGCAAGAACAAACTAACATGCAATGTATTAATCTTAAGTTTAAGCGAGCCTGCGTCGTTTTACCGTATACTTTCTGGTACGGGATTTTTTGCACTTCAAGATAATTCTTACGTACACATTGGAATCGTAGTCCTTTTAATATATACTCCGGTCCAATATAAAATCCTTTTATTGTCATTAATGTAGTCCATAATTTTCACAGTATACATGTAGCGTGCGAATTACATAGTGGCTTTATGGGAGCCATGTTTTACGATGTGCACCACGACTTCCCAAGTCACACTTACGCGCATATACATACAAGTGCGATCAATAAGAGGGTTACTGCGAAAAACATTCTACTAGCCTACTAATATTGCAGTCGGTTAACATCGTCGGTATCATTTCATATAGGCACAATATATTTTTTTTAATTTCAGGAACCTTGCTGTAGAGAAAATAAAATATAAACTATACCACAAAAGTGGACAACGTCTCAGGGGAAGCTTTCAAGGGAGCCCTGTCCTTTTCAGGGGAGCCGATCGCCCCTTGGTTCCCCGGTAATTCGAACCACTTGTGCGGCTGGACCTGACTAGCCAGTTTTTCTCTACCACGTTGACTCCAGTCCGCTCCTCCCCGTGATCAGTCAGAGACCAACACAAACAGTTAGTACTGTATACGAAGTGAGTGAGTGAGAACTTGGGGATATCGACGAAGAAGGTAAAGTACGCACCTATTTTTAAATACCATATACAGATTAATTTCCATGCATTATCTTATCATTTGAGCATTTGTTCGGATTAGTCTAATTTTTATAGGATGAAAATATGAGTATTACAAAAATGACACCAATTTGTTTACGAAAGCGGAAGCAAAATTCCGTTACAGGTTTATTATTTCCTGTTATTAATTTCTCTAGGCTGGCTGTCTTCTCGCTTTGTCGATAGATACAAAGATAGCATTTTATTCGTAGCTCCAGAGCTGGTGTTCGGAGATTCGCACACTTTATGCGTGACTGCCCGTAGCAGCTTGGGCATCGGAGAGGCATGGATACCCTGGCAGATTCAGGGGCTCGACACTCGGCCGGAGCTTTCGAATACGCAAAATTATACATAAAACTGATCCAGGATACCTAGGCACGCCCCTGTGTAGAAGCGAAGACAGTTGTAAGGATAATATAATAAACAGTAAGGCATAATTCTAATAAAACATTTTAATTTAATTAAATTATATAGTGAACTGCCAGTTATTCTTGCACTTTGTTATATTACGTCTATTTTGGCGAATTGCGTCTTATATTGTTATGCATTTTTCTGCCTGAAGTCACAAATTCCTGTATGTTCTACGTACGGAAAAAAATGGTTCTGACGTCTACTCCGTACTGGGGGGGAAAATTGAACAAATGCATTATCAATTCACTGGAAAAAAAGACAAACAAATAAATAATTACGATTGCGTAATAAAGTATTTTTATATATAACTTTGCAAAATCATAAAGGCCTATTTACCTTCCATTAGGTTTCTGCTGGTTAGTATAGTACACGTTGTGTCGGCTTTGTCGAGCTCTTTTGTTTTTAGTTCTTGTGGATAATTGCAGTTCGCCGAGTATAAACTTTCAGATAAAAGCGAAATAAAACTTAACTTTGTCAGAACAGCAACAAATATACAAAGTTACCGTGACTACTTTTCATATGTTTGCTTATAGCAGATATATTTTGTACTGTAAAAAAATAAACTCAAGCAAAACTTCTTCACCTAACAAGATGGACTGAGATGTGTTTCCAGATTATATAGGCTTATTTTTCCCTTATATGTATAGAATATACAAAGCATCCTTTAATGACGGACCATTTATGAGGGCCGCTTGATGATTTAACGGCATTCATTTATTTATTTATTTATTGCTTCCTGCCTGCGCCCGTCGTTCCCGGGATAGGCTCCGGTCCCCCCCGCGACCCCAGTTGGGATTCATGGGTTTCAGAAAATGGGTGAATTTATTTGTTGTATGATGTATATATATTCATATCACAGCCGATTTTTCTATAACTGCAGGAACTAGTCAGTCTCCATCTTCACCGACCTCTTTCAGCTCAGCTATAGTTTTGACCCGCGTTTAAACGTAGCTGTCTGAACTTAACTCACCCAGCAAAGGGGGTGAGAGGCAAGTTTTGCACTGGTAATTGGCATCGATTTTATCTTAAATTGGTGACTCTATTATATGTTCAGTCCTCGTTAATACTTCTTTTTGGCTAATACACTTCTCTTTTTTATTCTTTCGCAACCTGCAGCAACCAATAACCATGCCAGTGGTACAGCAGATCGCCACTGTCACTACTGCACAGAGCTCCGGAGCCTGGAGCACGGGATTGTGTGACTGCTTCTCCGACATGGAAACCTGTAAGTCTGGCACCGTGCAAACAGCAGGAACTAGAGATTGTTTCCTGCTGTTGTGGTATATTCTTTAAAATTCAAATGAGTAGTCAAAGCGTGTTTATATTCCTTATGGTAAATTACATAATGCCATCGCTAAAATTTGTCCATTCGATAATTTCACACGAAGACTGATTGGACACCACGCCTTTAACATATAAATTAAACTGCTTACTAAACGTTACTGAATCTTGTTAGTAATTTGTACTTTAAAAACAGTGCCGGGATGAATCTCAATATACATAAAGATCGTACTTGTGGTCTTGGCAAGAGCGATTTTGCTACCTTGCCATCCAAGAACGCTCTTGCAAGAATACGAGGACAAATAACGCACCAATAGTGGACTGAGACACATGTGTACTTTTGTCTTGCTGCACCACGATATGCTGTAGGCCAAGTTAATTACCCCAGCCGTAATTTTAACTTTTATCGTACTATATAATAAATGTCACTTAATCGAAATGTGCAGTATAATTAACTATTCCTGGTATGGTTATGCTTTTTCACAAATAAAGTTTGCACTTAAAATATTCGTATTTATTTCTTGAACACTGTACAAACGCTTTACGGTGGTGTTAACTATTTCAGTTCAGTAGTCTCACAAGCCAAAAAAAAAGTGAAGAACAGCAGGAAAATCCTGTCTGACAGAAAATATGGAAACACAGCTCCAGTTAATGTAGTGCAGTTATGGGTCGCGCCTTTTTCCTCCTCCTTCGTAAGAGCACATATGGATCATGCGATTGTTCTCATTTGGCAAGGATGCACCCCATCCATCCTTAATATTTGGGGCGGAGCAAGACCAACATCCAGGATATTTACCGTCCTCTGATCTGGTGATCTTACTACTGGAACTGGTCATCAGCAATGGAAGATGTATGTAAAACAGTTACACAAGAACAACAGTATGGTCAATTACGCATTTGAGATTAAGCCCTGGTGTTCTGGAAAATTCCAGTTCCCCCATGTTCCTCCTGTCATGCGCTTATTTGTATAATGATGTCACTCTCTACTTTATATTTAAAGTAGTAAGTGATGTCCAATGTGCATGGTTTCTTCTGTTGGGTGAATTGTTGACTTCAGTGTCCTGCTCCCTTTCTAAACGTGGGATCTTATCCTTTAACAATATATTACACACTCTCTACGTTGGTGTCAGACGTAGGATGCCAAGTCCACGATGAAATCACCAATATAATCCGATGAGTTCAGCATTTTTGTGCTTCAGAAAAGCACAGAAGAGAAAACAGTGGCTGACAAATGGGGAACCCTGGGAAGCGAGCATTAAGGCCAATTCAAGGCTGATTATATATTTCACTTTTCTGCGTGCGCTTTCAGTTGCTTTTTCAGTTACGAAGGAACGTGATGTAAATCGCTTCATCAGAGGTTGCCTGCAGACGGCTGCAGTCGGTGCACGTGTAGCCCAGATTTTTATGTCTAGCAGAAATCTTGCACATCCATGTGCATCGACCATGCATGTCCAAGATAATTAATTAGGTATTCCCAGTAGGAGGCAGCCCCAACTTCCACAAATCTACTCATCGACGAAAGAGTAGAGGAAGAATATTTGTCGTAGTACAGTGTGACCAGGATCTATGGCACTTCTGATCGATGCCTTGGCCACCTTCAAGACTGTTTGGAGTGATTTAATCGCATGCTCACCGTCAGCTTGCCATTGTAAGGCCGCAGGCCTTTCAGACCCCGTCGGTCTGAGCTCTGGCAAGCCTGGAATGTTCCATCCAGTGACCTAAGGCAAAGGTCCACTGGTTCTGACAAGACTGGACCCAATTCACCTGATCACTACATCAAAAGGGACACCTCACCCCCACTGGGTGGCCAGAACCTCGCAACCAAATTCCAGTGACAAGGCCTGACTGGCTCAAGACAGATGCATCCTACACTCACTAACTCACACTAACACAGGAGGTATTACCCCAGATTAACATTAGGGACACATACACCCATGTTTGGTCTCATTTGAATGGTCACAGTACGACGGGCACAATATTCTCAACCTTAATGCAGTATGTTCTCACATAAGAGAAATATAGAAAGTAAGGCTAAATCCACCAAAGTGGAGCATCTTATCACCTGGTGGAACAAAGGAAGGCTCACACCCCTCCTAAAGCAACTTGATTGGCTGAGGGTCTGAGGATTGATAAGATCAGCAGTTCCCCAGGACGCACACACAAGATCAAAACAGTCCCTAAAATAATCAATCGCAATATTTGGTCAGGAAATTTAGTCTTCAAAGACACCCCGTCACCTGGTTTGGAATACTTAAGGAAGAGCTCCAGAGCAACAAGGGGAGACACTTTGTAATCAGAGCTCCCACATAGTGCTGCGTGAATCTACATCTGTAATAAGATATTTTCCGCAGTTACTATGTGTTCACTCAGCTGAGGTATGGAATTGTTGTATTGTTTTGATTGGATGGTATAGTTTTGGAATTGTGGCCACATGTTAGAATTACATTAATGTTATATTTGGCTAAATTGATTGTGTCTTTAGTAATGTCTGACTTTGCTACCCTCTACATGAGTCCCGTAGACTGGGTTTATTTGTCTTTTTATTTATGTTTATTTTTTATTTCTGACTTTACTACACTCTTTTGCAGTCTCCGACTCTGACTGAGTTTCTCCGAGGCCCGATGTGACTGCCCAAGTTGAGTTACGGTGAATAAAAGCCCAGCCTCTGAGGCGCGCACACGCTGGGTTACGGTAAAAAGACCGGCTCAGCCCCTGAGGCGCGCACACGCTGGGTTACGGCCAAGACCGGCTCCACCTCTGAGGCGCGCTCACGCTGGGTTACGGTAAAAAGACCGGCTCAGCCCCTGAGGCACACACATGCGGAGTTATGGCCAAGACCGGCTCCACCTCTGAGGCGTGCACACGCTGGGTGACGGTAAAAAGATCGGCTCAGCCCCTGAGGCGCGCACACGCTGAGTTACAGCCAAGACCGGCTCCACCTCTGAGGCGCACACACGCTGGGTTACGGCCAAGACCAGCTCCACCTCTGAGGCGTGCACACGCTGGGTTACGGTAAAAAGACCGGCTCAGCCCCTGAGGCACACACACGCGGAGTTACAGCCAAGACCGGCTCCGCCTCTGAGGCGCGCTCACGCTGAGTTACGGCGAACACCGGCTTAACCTCTGTGGCCCTCACTAGCTCAGATACGGCAAGTGTCTGCTGAGCCTCTGAGGTGTTAGGAGTCGCCAGGCCCAAACGGTTGTCCAAGCTGACGTTGTATTATGCTGTAGGGATTTCCCACTTTCTAAACCGAGCCCTACATAGGTGAATCCGGCGTATTCCACTGCCCAGAGGTAATGGGAGTTTAGCAATAGAAGGCACAGCCCAGGAGTAATCTGAATAACAGAAATGTCATGACTGAAACAAACATAATAAAAGATCTTTAAGTAAATTGGAGTCAGATATAATTCAGTTTTACCTAAAAGGGTAAGTAACTTTACAGGAGCGCTCGGAAGGACCTACGTGCATTTAAAGCCTTCGGCTGTCCAGTTGGATTCCGCCATTGGGCCAGTGGACGGTTCCTACACCATCCTAGTCACTAAACACTAGCGAGACTAGTACAGTACTACCACCTGCCCCTGGTGCTGTGTACATATCAAGCAGCAGTACAGGAGAGCACTCGGTGCACACACTGGCTGTGCTGATGTTCGGATGGGAGCTGCACACACCAGTGGACCTGATGTTTGGGCTGCCCTAGAGCCAAAGGTGCCTAAGGAGCCAGGGATGGAGCACCTGTAGTGCCTCTGGGAGCATCTGAGGATCGTGCACAAGCTGGCCGAGCAACACCGAGGCACAGTGACCACCCAGGAGAAGTGCAGCTACGGTGTGCCTGACTTCAGTATCAGCGACCCAGTTTGGGTATACTGGTGACAGTCACTAGAGGGAACCGGGGGAGATCCTTAAGTACCTCTCTGATGTCGTCTGTCACCTCCAGCTGCCCAAGCGATGAAAGGCTGTCATCCTACACAGGGACAGAATGACCCCTTATCGCCCCTTGGCCAGACCTCACCCTCCTGCAGTGGCTGAGGGCACTCTGGGAGAGGGAGGTACGTCAGACCCCAGAGACTGTAGCACACAGGCCGGTGTGTCAATGTCAGCTTCCGTCTGCGCGACTTTGTGGTGGACTTGGGTGTCGCCAGGGATGGCTGATGTCACAGAGTTGGTCAGTAGGACCGATTAGGCAGTTTGCCTGCATGCTTTGCAGCACACTGTGCAATCCGTAAATAGTGTATGTGTATTTGTGTATTTTTGTTATAAATAGTAATTGTCGTAACTGTGCAATGTTTAGTGTAGAATGTGCATGTTTTTGTTAGTGTATAACCATGAGTGCATCTGTCGGGTACGTTTTTGACTTTCATGTGTGTACCGTTGCTGACTGTGGTGAATGGATAAAGATCAATTCTCTTTTTTTTAAATGAGAAATTTCATTTAACAATGCACCACACACTCACTTCCATACTTTTGAAATTTGATAAAATGTACAATGTAATAGTCATTTACATTTACAGCATTTAGCAGACGCTCTTTTCCAGAGCGACTTACAACAGTGGCTTATAGTCCATGACTGTTCTTTGATCTGTAAGCTAAATTCAACAACCGTCATTGAAACCAAAGTTACCGCTAAGTACGTTGTATGAAAAATTTGTTAGGGAAAAACTGACAAACATTGTTAGTGGGTTTTCTTTTTATAAAATGGAGAGAGTGGACAGTAAGAGGGGCGTTAGTCTCCTAGGTACTCCTTGAAGAGGTGTGTCTTCAGGCGACGTTTGAAGACAGCAAGGGACTCAGCCGTTCTTATGGCAAGAGGAAGTTCGTTCCACCACTGAGGAACCAACATTGCATGTCGTCCTCTTTTAAGTGTTGGTGGTTCCAGACGAGCAGCGCTTGAAGCTTTGAGAGGACGAGAAGTGAAACGATTCTTGATCAGTGTTGCCAAGTAATGAGGAGGTATTCCAGTCTTGGCCTTAAAGGCAAGTGTTAGGGATTTGAACCTGATGCGGGCAGCCACAGGGAGCCAGTGCAGGTTCTGTAAAAGAGGTGTGGTGAGCGAGAATCTAGAAACATTAAAGATGAGTCTCGCAGCTGCATTCTGGATCAGCTGAAGTGACC
>JAODKC010000564.1:0-10587 GCA_026777985.1 Mormyrops attenuatus
TTAACATAAATCTGACATATTTACAATATACATTAAAATAAAGATGAGTGTAATGACAAAACAAATATATAAGAAATTATTTATTTGCCATAAATTAAGTTTATGATATTTGAAGAAATGTGTGATCATGCCCCAGTCATTGAAAGAGTGTTTCCTACCCCTAGGCTCCAGAGGGTTAATGTGAATGTTGTATTATATGGATTTATGCTTTGTTGATTTTGTAGTGTTTATTAGGCTTGTGTTTAGTGTTGAATGTTAGTTTCGTATTTGTGGTGTTTTGTGTCTTTGGTGAATTTGTGTTGATTTAGATTATGTGTTAAAATGTTTAATCTGGTTTGGTGATCATGTATAGTTTTGAAATGTTATTGTCTACTCATGGTTTGTTGAATTTTTTTATCCATATGTTGCTTTAAATTGTTCTGCATAAATTGTTGAATAAAGCAGATATATAAATACCAATTTTTAGCCTTTTATTCCTGCCTTTTTTTAAAGTTTTTATTGGGCTGGTGCACCTGCAGTGGCTGGTGGCTTGACCACCGCCTCAGTGTCTGGACCCACAAGAGCACTATGGAATGGTGAGGAACCAGAATAACAGCCGACGACAGCAGGACCGGTCCAGGTCTGGGGTACAAAATATGGGGGTGGTGTGTAAACGCATAAGTGGTGTGTAAACAGAAGTGCCCAGTTTGTGAATTCTGACCACAGACTTGTTGCTGCTACTCTGAAGATTCAGCTTAGATCCAGTAGGCTACCACCTATTAGGAGAATGAGGCTGGACTTGGCGAGACTCCAAGATCAAGCTGTTTCTGATGAGTTTGCACGTAGTTTGTGTAAGGAGCTTACAGACTTGGGTGCGACTGCTGACTCTAATATGACTCTAATGACATTGCAGTTGTGACCCACTGGGCCGGCTATTTTGAGCAGATACCCGAGCCACCTCATCTGGCTCCTCTCAATGCGGAGGAGCAGTGGCTCTACTCCGAGTCCCTCCCAAATGACCAAGCTTCTCACCCTATCTCTAAGGGAGAGCCCAGCCACCCTGCGGAGGAAACTCATTTTAGCCGCTTGTACTGTATTCGCGATCTTGTTTTTTCGGTCACTACCCAGAACTCATGACCACAGGTGAGGGTAGGAACGTAGATCGACTGGTAAATTGAGAGCTTTGCCTTTTGGCCCAGCTCCTTCTTCACCATGACAGACTAATGCAGTGCCCGCATCACTGCTGACGCCGCTCCGATCCACCTGTCGACCTCCCGCTCCATCCTTTCCTCACTCATGAACAAGACCGCAAGATACTTAAACTCCTCCACTAGGGGATGGACCCCCTCCCCGAGCCGGAGAGTGCACTCCACCCTTTTCCGGCTGTGGACCATGGTCTCGGATTTGGAAGTGCTGATTCTCATCCCTGCAAACTGCTCCAGTGAGAGCCGAAGGTCACGGTCCGATGAAGCCAACAGAACCACATCATTTGCAAAAGGCAGAGACCTAATCCTGAGGTCACCAAACTGGACACCCTGAATGCCCTGGCTGCACCTAGAAATTATGTCCATAAAAGTTATGAACAGAACTGGTGACAAAGGGCAGCCCTGGTGGAGTCCAACCTTCACCAGAAACAAGTCCGACACACTGTTGACAATGCGGACTAAGCTCTGACACCGGTTGTACAGGGACCAAACAGCCCTTATAAGGAAGCCCCATACTCCCGAAGCACTCCCCACAGGACTCCCCGAGGGACATGCACCCTCCAGGACCCTGCTGAGAGTATATAGCTGGTCCACTGTTCCACAGCCAGGGGCGAAAACCACACTGCTCCTCCAGAATCCGAGGTTCGACAATCTGACGGACCCTCCTCTCCAGGACCCGCGAATAGACCTTACCAGTGAGGCTGAGGAGTGTGATCCCCCTATAGTTGGAACACACCCTCTGGTCCCCTTTCTTAAAGAGGGGGACCACCATCCCGGTCTGCCAATCCAGAGACAGTGCCCCCGATGTCTACGCGATACTGCAGATGTCAACCAGGACAGCCCTGCAACATCCAGAGCCTTGAGGAACTCTGGGTGGATCTCCGAGGCCAATGAGGAGCTTTTTAATGACGTTAGCGACCTCCGCTTCAGAGATAGGTGAGTCCACCCTCAAGTCCCCAGATTCTGCTTCCTCATTGGAAGATGTGTCGGTGGGATTGAGGAGGTATTTGAAGTATTCCCTCCACCGACCCACAACGTCCCGAGTTGAGGTCAGCAGCGGCCCATCCCCACCATAATTGATGCTGCACCGCTTTCCCACCCTGAATTGCCGGATGGTGGACCAGAATCTCCTCAAAGCCATCCGGGAGTCGTTCTCCATGGCCTTGTCAAACTCCTCCCACACCCGAGTTTTTGCCTCAGTGACCACTGAAGCAGCGTTCCGCTTGGCCCGCTGGTACTCATCAGTTGCCTCTGGAGACTCACAGGCCAAAAAGGCCTGATAGTACTCCTTCTTCAGCTTGACAGCATCCCTCACCACCGGTGTCCACCAGTAGGTTCGAGGATTTCTGCTGCGACAGGCACTGACCACCTTACGGCCACAACTCCGATCAGCCGCCTCCACAATGGAGGCATAGAACATAGTCCATTTGGACTCAATGTCCCCTGCCTCCCCCAGGATGTCACCTACAGGTGGTGAGCCCATTGGGGGGGCGAAGTTCTGCCGGAGGTAGAAGTTGAAGCTCCTTCTGACAGGAGATTCTGCCAGACATTCTCAGCAGACCCTCACTATACGCTTGGGCCTGCTAGGCCTGACCGGCTTCCTCCTCCACTATCGGAGCCATTCCACTACCAGCTTTCTCCTCCACCATTGGAGCCAACTTCAGCAGAGTCCCCGCCCCTCTCCTCACCCAAGTGTCGAATACATGCGGCCACAAGTCCGATGACACAACCACAAAGTCGATCATTGAACTGCAGACTAGGGTGTCCTGGTGCCAAGTGCACATATGGACACCCTTATATTTGAACATGGTGTTCATTATGGACAATCCGTGATGAGCACATAATCCAATAGCTCGGGTTTAGATCAGGGGGGCAGTTCCTCCTAATCACGCCACTCCAGGTATCGCTGTCATTGCCTATGTGAGCATTGAAGTCCCCCAGCAAAACAAGGGGAGGAGTGGGTATTCTGAACTGCTGTTTAGTGCATAAGTGCAAACCCCCTCGTCCCCCCACCCGAAGGTGAAAGGAAGCTACCCTCTCATCCACCACGGTAAACCCCAATGTACAGGCTCCCAGCCAGGGGGCAATATGTATGCCCACCCCTGCTCGGCGCCTCTCCCCGCGAGTAACTCCAGATTGGAAGAGGGTCCAACCCCCCTCAAGGAGACTGGTTCCAGTGCCAAAGCCGTGCGTCGAGGTGAGGCCAACTATATCTTGTCAGAACCTCACAATCTCGGGCACCAGCTCAGGCTCCTTTCCTGCCAGAGAGGTGACATTCCATGTCCCTAGAGCTAGCTTCTGCAGCCAAGGATCAGATCGCCAAGGTCCCGGCCTTTGGTCACTGCCCAACTCACACTGCACCCGACCCCCTTGGCCCCTCCTACTGGTGGTGAGCCCATTGGAGGGGGGACCCACGTTCATTCATCGGGCTGTGCCTTGCCAGGCCCCATAGGTGCAGGCCTGTACACCAGGCGCTCGCCTGGTTAAGGAAAACGTGAATCTGTGTTGTTGTTCATCATAAGGGGTCTAATGATTCGCACTTCATCTGCTTCCTCACCCAGGACCTGTTTGCCTTGGGTGACCCTACGAGGGGTGTAAAGCCCCGGGCAACTTAGCTTCTGGGATCAATGGAACACGCAAATCCCTCCACCGCAGTAAGGTGTCGGCTCCAGAAGAGGTGCAGCTTTTGTTGATTTTCAAAAACCCTTTCACTTGATTGATTGAGTTGCCCTGTGGGACATCCTAAGACTTTGCGGGATCCCTCCAAAGCTGCTGGACATCCTGACTGACCTGTACCCTTGTACTGTGAGTGCTGTGCAGAGTGAAGGGAGAACCTCCGTGTTCTTCCCAGTTGATTCTGGGGTTCGCCAGGGGTGTGTTCTTGCTCTTATTCTGTTCAATGCTTGTATGGACTGGGTGTTGGGCAGCGTCGTGGGGTCTGGCAGCTGTGGGGCGTCCATTGGTGAAGAAATATTTACTGATCTTGACTTTGCCGACAATGCTGTGACCTTAGCGGAGTCAATGGAGGCTCTGATCAGGACTCTCGCGAGACTGAGCGAGGAGTCTGAGTGTCTGGGATTGCAGGTGTCCTGGATGCGGGGAGAATGTCGACCTTGTCGAGAGATTTACTTACCTCGGCAGCAACATTCATACCTCTGGTGTCTCTTGAAGTCAGCAGACAGATTGGGAGAGCATGGGGGGTCATGGGGCTGCTGGAAAGCGGTGTGTGGCGCTCCCAATATCAATGCAAGACGGCAAAGGTCCAAGTCTTTAGAGTCCTGATGCTCCCTGTCTTGCAGTATGGCTGAGACATGGATACTATACTATGGATTTACTATATTAGTGAGCTGAGACGAAGACTGGACTCCTTCGATACTGTGTCTCTTCTGAGAATCCTTGGGTACCGCAAGTTTGACTTTGTGTCAATTTTTGAATGAGGCACATTACCTGAATTGTGAGGGAGCGTCAGTTACGGCACTATGGGCATGTGGCGCATTTCCCTGAGGGTGATCTGGCTCATAGGATCCTCATTGCTGAGGACCCAAGCGGCCATAAAAGATTGAGGAGACCCCACATAACACCTGGCTGCGGCAGATGGATGGCCATTTCTGGAGTGTGGGACTGGATTGCGCGTCTGGCTGGGGGGTCGCCACCTGGGATCCTGAGGAGTTCCGCCGTGTGGTGGGTGCGGTAATGCGCTGCATCAGCGCATGCTCCCTAACTTCCACATTTTGTTACATTACAGACATATTCAAAAATAGATTTGAGTTAGGGCTGAATGATTTATTGATTTCAAATCGAAATCGCGATTTGAAACAACGTGATTAGCAAATCGCAAAGGCTGCGATTTAGGACATACATTATACAGCAGGGTTTAAATCTGTTGTGAGAATAGTTTTCCAAATTCATGCCATGCTCCCTATGTGACAGTCATTCTCACCAATCACAAGCGCCGTGATCCCCTATGTGACAGTCATGCTCACCAATCACAAGCACCGTGCTCCCTATGTGACAGTCATGCTCACCAATCAGAAGTGGCCCGAGACGACGGAGTATACGCCCACAAAGAGTAAACACGTGAAACCCGAAGAAAACGTTGCATTCGCGGTGCGGAAAAAATACTGATTCTGCTAGTGAGCTATAAGTGAATTGCCTTCCTATTTCATGGTCCGAGATTGTTTCAGAAAGTTCCTATCATCAATAAAACCGGCGACCAACTTTTAACCACCAGCAGCAACATACTTCAGCGTGTCACACCTTTTGTTTTTGTTAAAGGGAAATTGCATTAGCATAACCAATCACAACAACGAGACTGTCGGTAATCCTCACAGCAGCGGAGTCTGTGACCCCCAGAAATGCCGTAAAACCCATAATACAGTCATGTTTATGTTGTATGTTTTTGTGCTCATTGATTTAAGTATTGATTTCCATAGATTAATCTTGTGAAATTAATCTTAATCCCACAACAGTAATAAAATAAAAGCCTCGCTTTAACATAAATACTAAAAGAACAGATCGCTTTAATCACTATTACAGTTGGGTATGGGCATGGTCTTATTATTTAGAAAAGACATTAAAAAGTGACGCATATAATGTTTTCTCATTCGTTTTGTATTTGTCAGAGCAACAAGGCAAAGGAATGATAAGCCGCTTCAGTCGAAAACTGCATTTTACGAGCTAATTTCAAATAGAATGCATGGTTGCCAACTTTGGTCAGCTGCCTGGAGTGAGGCTTTCTGTTTGAGACGAGTCTGCACATACATTTATGTGTATGTAAGAGTTTTATTACCATGTAAATAGTCTGTAGGGTTTGCAAACTGCCCTAACGTTTTTGGTGCAGCTAATTCTAAGTTCATAATGGAATCATTTAGATTTGCCATAAGATTTCTTGCGTGAGAGTCTGAAAGCGTGTTACCCAAACCCGTGATAGTTTTCCCCTGAATTGATTTGTATAGAGAATAACCGTATATCATTGTTAATAAGCAGAAACTTCAAACAACATGAAATCACCAATAAACTACGTCTATTTATTCAACATTTTATAAAATGCATACACGTTTGAAATTATTCCAGCTTTACGATTTCAGAACAGGCACTCTGTTATGAACATTCCTGCTGTTAACACTAATAACACATTAGCGCAAACAAAAGGCCTGCATACACCGAAGTAGTTCTTGCTTGTTCATTGGTGTGGGAAAAGGTGGTTCTAGTGTTAAACGCATATTCATTATTACTTTATTTAACTTAACACATCACATCTTTAAATTCTCATCCTTGCATTAGAATATAGACCAGTTCATATTTTGATAGTATCTCAAGTGGTAATGCTGCGTCACATGTTTTAAATTTATTACACACTTAATATTGAACTGAAGCTTGACGTATAAAAATTATATCGCAAATGAAATCATAATCGCAATGTCTGTCAGAAAAATCGCGATTAGATTTTTTCCCCAAATCGTTCAGCCCTAATTTGAGTATAGTTTTCTTTTACAATATCTACACAAAATGGTCCATAATGGCAAAGTGAAAACATGTTTTCAGACATTTTATTAAATTTATAAGAAATGTAAACATTTAAACATAATAGGTGCATAAGTATTCACATCCTATACTATGACACTCAAAATTGAGCTCAGGTGCATCCGATTTCCACTGATCATCCTTGAGATGCTTCTACAACTTGATTGGAGTCCACCTGTGGTAAATTCAGTTGATTGAACATGATTTGGAATGGCACACACTTGTCTATTTGAGGTCTCACAGTTGACATATCAGAGCAGAAACAAAGCAATGAAGTCCATGGAATTGTCTGTAGACCTCCGAGACTGGATTGTGGAAAGATACAAATCTGGGGAAGGATACAAAAATATTTTGGCAGCATTGAAGGCCCCAAAAAGCACTGTGGAGAACAAGGTCCACCAAGCTGAGCACATCAGGACACTGGTGTTGTAGCGTTTGATTTATCTCAGGCCACGTTGTGGAATGGAAAAAGTCACGCGTTTGGTACGACCTGTATTTCAGAATGGTCCACAGGTCTGGGATGAGATCAGTTGTCACTCCTGAGGACTGAAGGACTTGTTTGAAATGTCCTGTTAGTTCATGTACATCTCCCTCCCCAAACTCTGAAGAAAGATACACAAATAATGCCATAAATGTTTAGTTACAGTACATGGTTCAGCAAAATGTGTAGATTATTTAGATGCTGACAGACCGCAAACTGTATACCTTCAGAGTGTTGTGCACCAGGCCAAGACTTCAGGTCCACCAACTTGGTTGCACGGAGAACACTGGAGCTCATATCAGCAAATCGGCTCTGCAAGATCTCACACAAACTGTCTAGTAGATAGGCCTCTGCTTTCCTCACAGAGCTTAAAGTGTTCTCATTGCACTGGTGCTGGTTCCTGCAGGCTTACAGTTTGGGTCCAGGCCTGTGGTATATTAGTACAATTAATTTACAACAGGCATTCCTTAACAACTCTGTAAGTTTTATACGCTGTCTCGATTTCTCACCTCATATTGTGTTTTGCCAGCACCAACTGGGCGGAGATGAGACATCCATACGCTTCAGCCAGTATCACCGTTGAGGCCTGAATTGTAAGGGAGAGGTTGCTCAGGTGGGTCAAGCAGTCATGCATGAAATTTGAGATCATCCATACAGCAGGATTCTCTTAAAACAAAGAGTTTTTTAACACCATGCTAATTTTATTCATCATATTACTTAATATATAATATATACCATTATTATACTGTATTTTAGCATAGCCTACCTGTTCTAGACACTGAATAAGACCCTGGTGGCCTCGTTAAAAATGCGATGGGCCATGCGGTGGATCACCAGGACATGATTTCCAATCTCTGCTCTTACCCTGCTGACCACATTTCTTCGCTCCCCTGTCATCACTGATGCTCCATCACTCGCACATGCTACCAGCTTGTCCTGCCACTTATCTTCTCCACAGACTCGTGTCATCAAACCCGTTATGGCGTTGGTGATACTCTCTGCGTCTGCTCTTTCCAATTCCACCTCCACCTTCCCTCTCTTACACAGACGGACATGAAAGATTTCCTCCTCTGTCTGTGTCAGTTGACCCATGTGACAAATATCATTACACAGCGTCATCTGATTTTCACACGAACGAAATAAACTTTCATAGCAAGCACAGAAAAATTATTGTACATTTGGTTGAATGGTCTAAAATGCATTGCTACTTGCTAGTGCTATACAGCACGACGTGTTACTGTAAGTTGGCTAGCATAGTATTATAAACGCTCAATAGTAAACAGATTACTTACTTACAAAGCCATTCGTAATCACTGAAGGGTTTTCCTTTTTCCCGATGGCGTATGCACTTCTGAAAAGTACGTTCAGCTTTTCATGCCAGGCTGCTTTCAGGCTGCACAGTGCCCTCATTGCAGCCGTTTTCTCCGGAGCAGCCATTCCTTGAATAATGCTTATCACCTCCTTGTGACACTTTGATGATTCGTGGTCCTTGATAGCCAACAATTTCAAATTTGTTGTGCCCACGATGAAGCTATTAGTCTTGCTGCTGGTGGGAGCGTGTTGCAAACAGTGGGAACAAAACACTGACTGGCTGCTCTTATCAAAAATCAGCCGGTCACGTAACTCGGCATTGTTATTTCTTTTCAATTTCTCATTTAAAAAACCCGTTTAACTTTAGGTGCATCCTTTGGCTCTTCTTGATAAAGGTTGCTATTATCTGCCACCCGCTTAACACTAGGAATGCGATGCCACATTGCTGTTTTGTTCATCTACTGATAATGGCATTTGCAGCAGACTAGCAGCAGCTCAGGTGAATTACTGCCCCCGACAGGTCAGTTGTACAAATTGAATACTGTCTTTCCTGTTCAAAGCAATGTGGCTCGTGGGTTGATCAAATTTACCCGCCACTTTATAAATTTACCCGCATTTGGCCAGTGGCAGGTGTTAATTTCCACCCTTGGCTACAGCAGAGCTTGCTATAGGCATGGAGGATTGTCCCCAGCAGTGGTGGTCCAGACATGAAGGGCCACACAGCAAGCTAGCCTGCCTACCTGTTCTACCTGTGAGGGTTTCTGATGACCTTTGGACAATCTTTGTAAATGTTTATTGTTGATAACTGATGTCCTGCCAACCCGCATGTTGATAAGAATATTAACATCAGAAAAAAATCCCTTAATGGTAAATGTTGAATGGATAAATTTGCGATCAATTTGTGACTGTCGTGTAATTAATCACGATTAAATATTTTAATCTATCGACAGCTGTATTTTCAAAACAACAAATTTCATTGCTCACCTTAAGGAGAGAAAGTGAAGAGAGTAAAGTGTTTCTGAAAATAAAATCTGTTTCAATAAAGAGGATTGCAGACTGCCAAATAATGCTAGTCTGTCAGTAACATAAGCATTTGATAGCAAAATAAAATTCAATGCAGACAGTGCGAAATCAAAACATATTACACAGAAAATTACAGAATTTATCACACTTGATGACCAGTCCTTCTCTGTTATAAAAATATAACATCTATACAGTTATAAGATATAGTGCTCTGGGACTGTTGTCGTACTGCGAAGTTGGCGTTTTCTAACCAAAAAGAGATCTTATTTTTGGAATGTAATTAATTTATTTTTTAAGTTATTTGGATGGAGTGTCCTTTTAATAATAATAATAATAATAATACATTTTATTTATAAGGCGCCTTTCAAATCACCCAAGGACGCCGTACATAAAACAACATAGAATCACAAAACAATAACTATCCCGGGGAGCAGCGGCAGCCAAACGCGCCAGCGTTCACTCGACCGGAACCAGAACTACAAGATAGGAAGAACACAGGGAACAGAAATACATGAGGAGAGTGGAGGCGAAGAAAAAAAACAGCCCCCAGACTGCACTCCAGTAGGGAGTACAAGCTGGTAACCGAAAAAAAAACAACACCCCAGCAACATAAGCACATGGTCACTACACTGTACAACATGACATGCAACAGGGGAGGGAAATAGGGAGATGGGGGTAGGCCAGCTTGGACAAACAGCCACCCGGTCCTGCAGCCATGTCGGGGCGCTGGTCAGCAGCCCCGCCTGTCCACGCTGGGGGTATGAAGCGGCGAAGGCGTGGGTGGGGCGGAGGGTGCGGTGGGTGTATGTCTGTACGTGTGTATATGTGTGTGTGTATCCCGGTGTCCTTGGGTGGGGGGAGAGGAATGCAAGAGAGTCTCACTGCCTTGTTCATCCGGGGGAGTTTTAGTTCAGCAGCGGCCTTGGCTGAGGCCAGTGCTGATTAGGGGGGAGCCAAAAGCAAATAGAGAAGGGTTGTTTGGGCTTCGAGGCGAGAAGCTGTAATTTCACAGCTCCTCTAATGTCCACGCTGGTCTCCGCCATCCAAAATCCTTTGCAAAGCCGT
>JAODKC010000565.1:0-10574 GCA_026777985.1 Mormyrops attenuatus
AGACAAAAAAAAAGGAGGGGGGCAGGGCAACGAAACTCTGCTGGCGCACTGACAGGGGAGGGGAGGGGAGGGGAGGGGAAGGGGAAGGGGGGGCGCGGCAGCATGCAAAGACAGCCACAAAGTATGTATGGAGGATCGAGTGTGTCGTTCTAAAACATTTTGTACGTATTGCGGTAGTTTGTCATCTATAACATGTGCTGAATTGTTCTAAAAAATGTGCATTCAAATGAAATAAAAAGATCAAATGGAACATTTTTTTGTGTGTGTGTGATTGGTCCTACACTGCTGTGAAACTGCTGTGTTTATAATTTATTGCTAAGGCATGTTTACTGACCAAAGAAAACACAGTTCCCTCACTAGACAGGTCCAATCAAAACAAAGGGAAATGTTTATAAACAAAGGTGCAAAGGCTCTCAGCGGGAGACTGGCGCCAAAACTGACGGCTTCTTCACTCTGGTGAAACAATGGAGAGATTCATTCCAGAAGACGTGGCAGAAATCATGGAGTGGGAGACTACTGAAGAGGAGGATGAAGTGGAGGTGGAAAGTGCAAATTCCACTTCAGAAAGGCAAGAGGAAGAGGAGGAATCAACGTATACATCAAAAACGGACAAATATGTTGGTCCTCAAGACCAATCAGCGTACACAACTCAGGCAGGATTCCTTCGGAATACGTTATGAAGTCCACTCCAGGGCCAACGTGGATCAGTAGATCTGAAGTACATGGTGTACTCTCTGCTTTTGAACTTTTTATTCCAACAACAGTAGAAGACATACTAGTAAAGTTCACCAATATAGAAGGGCAAAGGAAGCATGGTACTCAGTGGAGGATGACATATCGCGGTGAGATCCGATGCTACCTCGGGGGTTCTTCTGCTGACTGCGATGTTCTGGACAGGGGGCAAAGCTGCGGAGTGTCTTTGGGACCCTGATGTGGGAAGACCCATCATCGTGGCAGCAATGTCCCTGAGCAGGTTCCGGGCACACACGGCGACACTCCGCTTAGATGATCGGGAGACCCGACCCGCCCGCTGAGCATCAGACAAGCTGACCCTCATAAGGGACATTTGGGAGGCATGGCTGGAAAGGCTGCCCATGACGTATATGCCTGGTGGAAAGGTCACTGTGGATGAGCGGCTGATCCTTCCACAGAGACTAGGGTGTCGAAGCTAGGGTTGAGGGTCGTGCTGGACATGACGGTGGGGTTGAGCAGTCGCACTATTATATGCCATAATTTTTTACATCTTACGAGCTCGGGCAAGAGCTTCTAAAAAGAAAATTGACCATGTTGGGTGTCACGCCCAGCTCCGATCACCCTCCTGTGGACCACGCCTCCTCGTTAACCCCATGTGGAATCCTTCCGTTTTACCTGCTGGTTTCCGTTTCCTGCTCGTTACCCTGTGTATTTAGTCCGCATTCTAGTCAGTCTTCCCCAGATCAGTCATTGATGTTATGTTACCGTGCTGTGGGTCTGCTGTGGATTCCCCTGTCTGCTGGTCCGTCCCTGCAATAAACCCCGTTTGCCCTACTTCCACGGCTCACTCGCCTGCTTCCGTGCTCGCCGCTCGCCCAGACCGTGACAGAATGACTGATCTCCCCGGACTGCTTGAGGAGGTGATAGACTGGCTAAACCAGCCGGAGGTCCGAGAACTGGTATCTCCTTGCAGAGATGACCCAGCTCACCAGCGCGAATGTCTTTGCGACGGTGCACGAAAACATTCAGAAACTACTAGACGGCTTTACGGAGAAGCGGCTCCAACCGCTGATGCTCGCCCGGAGCCCCCCGTTGCTGCCAGCCAGCGAGAGCCGGAGCCCCCCATCGCCGCCAGCCACCGACACCCGGAAGCGAAAGAAGAAGCGAAAGGGGAAATGCCCGGAGCAAGCCCTGGTAATCCCGCTCCGGGTTTGCTCTCTCGCTGCCGCCCCGTTCCCCGCTGAGTGTCGGAAGGAACCCCTCCCGATCGGGAGACCAGCGGGGATCTTCGCAGCCACGCAGCAGCCGCCACCAGTGGCCTCCATCTTCCAGGGAGGCCATCTGGATTTTAAGGGGATCCGGGCAGCTTTGGACGCTATCCCGCGGATCCCACGATCCCTCAAAGGGACGACACCCTGCCCGGAAGCACCGTCGCTGAAAGCGCTGGTGGAGGCGTCCGACTCCCTGCCTGCTACCGCAGCCGCTCAGCCCGCGGCTTCCCTGCCTCGCCTGTCCAGCCCGTGGCCTCGCCCGCGGCCTGCCCTGCCTCGCCTGTCAGGCCCGCGGCCCTCCAGCCTGCTGTCGCCGCCACTCCCGCGGCCCTCCAGCCTGCTGTCGCCGCCACTCCCGCGGCCCTCCAGCCTGCTGTCGCCTCCACTCCTGTCGGTCTCCCGGAAGGGGAGAGGCCACAGGCACAGGGACCGGGTCCCTTCCGCCCTGCCCCCTGTCTCACCCGTGCGTCCCCTGGCCATAGCTCGGTGGCTGCCTGCGGGTCCTGCGGCTCCAGCCCGGCTGTCGCCTCCGGGTCCCCCTCCGGTGCCTCGTCGCCCTCCTGCGGTCCCTCCACCAGCGCCTCGTCGGCCGCCTCCGGGTCCCCCTGACTCGGCTCGTCGGCCGCCTCCGGGTCCCCCTGCTCCGGCTCGGCGTCGGATAGCGCCTTCCCCGGCTCTGGCTGCGCTGTTGCCTGCCGCGGCTTCCCCCTCCTGCCTGCCTGCTCCGGTGTCCCCTCCTGCTTCCTCCTCGCCTAGACTGTCTGTCCCTCCGTCTGTCTCCTCGTCCCCTGTGTGGTCCCCTCCAGCTCCGGCCTCCCGTCCACCTCTGGCCCCTGCGGCTGCCTGCCCTCGCCCGCCTGGGTTCCCTCGGGCTCCCCTTGTGCCTCCGTCCTTTTCCTTTGTGCCTCCTGTCTCTGTCCCTCGTCCCTTTGTGCCTCCTGCCTTCGTCCCTCTGTGCCTCCTCTGTTCACTCCCTGCCCTTTTGTTCCTCCATGTCTGGCTTCCCCGTCGTCCCCTTTTCGGGTTTGTCTGTCTGCCTTCCCTTGTCAGGTCCTGTCGTGGCTGTTGCCCCTGTGCCTGTTCTGTGTTTCCATCCTGTTTTCTCTGCCCCGTTGATGGTCTTGTTTTGTCTTCCAGGTCTTGTCCTCCTGGTCTTGCCTTGTCCGCCTCTTCTCATTGGCATGCCCTCAGGGCGTGCCAATCACAGTCGTCACTATTTTTTTTTATCCCATGCGGAACCTTTCCTGCACTGCAACGTTTCTACCCAGGCACTTTTGCTACACACACACATCCTGTCTTCAGATGATTGACGTGGTCAGATTCTGAAAACTGCAGTCTGTAGCAACGGTTCAGACGCTAGTCATCAACAGATGACAGAGAGATTGCGTTTGTACACTTTTTATGTCAGTTGTCCCACCCGTGACTCTATGTATGTACGTATTTAATGGTTTAGGACCCATAGCAAGCTAACTCGCAGCTAAGAATAGCTAAAAGTTAGCAGTAGCTATGCATGTGTACAAATCATGTGACGTAATCTTCCACATTTGCATTGTTTAGTAAGCTTTTATTCAGTTAACTTTGCCCGGACTGTTTTTAATGGCGGTGGTAGAGATAACACTGAACAGTGGCCCAAATGGACCTCCAGGTATATTGCCTCTTTAGCACAATGGACATAGAATTATATATATATATACTTCATCAGCCTGTAATAAATCAATATATATATTATACAACATATGTAACTGTCTGTTTTCCTGATGATACACTGCCCATAATCCTTCTGATCACCATACGCCAAGCTGAACATCTCGCAGCAAAGTAGTAATAACTGTTACACTTGTCTTTAAAATGTGCTACATTTGTATAACGTAGGCTTCTTTATCACTTTGTCTGCAGAAATAATGAAAAAAGCTGGATAAACCATGTATTATTTGATCTTTTCCAAAAGATCTTTTTTCTTTCATTCCAAATATTGTTGTGGTGTGTGGTTTAGGTGCCTTAAATAAACCTGTACTTTCTAATGAAACATTTGTGCCACCCCACACATGATCACCGATCCATTCGGGCCACGCCAATGAAAATTTCCTGGCTCCGCCACTGGTCATACTTGGCCAAAATTTGAAAAGACAAAATTTGAAATTGTGCTCCTTATGAGCACCACCCACAAAGAGTTCCCGAGTGGACTGTAAACCCCAGATGATTTTAGATTACAATAAAACCAAAGGGGGGGTTGATACCTTAGACATGTGCACGGCAAAGTACAGTTGCCATGGCCGTTTTCTTCAATATGTTCGACATATCCGCCTACAATGCATTTATAATATGGCGAGAGCTCAACACCACTTGGCACCAGGGCAAGAGGCAGTATCGGCGGCTGTTTCTGGAGGAACTAGGGAGAGCCCTAGTGACTCCAGCTATGGAGAAAAGGGAACACCTCCCTCGTTCCTCTAGTGCAGCCGCAATGGTTAGGGCTGCAAAAGTGCTAGCCTCCACTTCTGCGGAACCCACAGTAAAGAAGAGGGGGGATGGAAGAGGAAGGTGCGGTTTCTGCTCGCGGGCTTCCGACAGGAAGACCACCCGGGTGTGCACGAAGTGTGGCAAATTTATATGTCCTAAGCATTTGATAATGTATTGCTTTGACTGCAAGTACGCGGAAAGCATTGTTCTGTTACAGTTTGCTACTTTTTTTCTTCTCGCAATTGTTATTAGCCTGTGTAATTTTTGTTGTGTTCGTTCTGTGTTTCTAATTATAATTATTGTATTCGTGTATTATAAACCCATAATAATATGTACAGTCGAACCCACTTATCTCGACCTCGGTTAACTCGCCAACCCTATTAAGTCGACGTTTTTGAAGTGGAACCGGCAAATTTCCTCTTTGTCTGTCATCAAACAAATCGCGGCAACGCTGTTGTGTAAAAAAACACCAAAAACCCGTGCATGTACATTCTCATTTATTAACGCACATCATGTACATAAAGACATTTCAAGCATATGTTAATATATTGCCGCCATATTGGTTTTCGGTTATCTCGATCATCTGTTATCTCGATGCTTTTTGGTAAACCCCTAGGCCGGCGACATAACCGGGTTCAACTGTAGTAATAATAGTAATAATAATAATAACTATTAACTGCAAGCAGTGACGGAAGGGTTCAAAGCGTAGGAAGATCGGACAGGTAGGACAAGTAAGGAATAATGGCGGAGAACTGGAGGACTGTCACCGGCGGCCAGGGTAGTAGAAAGTCAGACAGAACTATAGTCCCATAACAGGATGGAGATTGAGTGTAGGATAGTAGATGGGATAGTAGATGTAGGACAGAGTAGGACTGGTTTGGGTGAGATGGTCTGAGTAGTAGGTAGAAATTAGGATGGAGATGCTTTTAGCGTAGGTGTAACAGGTCAGTAGATATCGGACAGAATATAATGTCCGGTTTAATAATAGAAGCTTCGTTGATCCTCATGGGGAAAACACCTTTACGTCTCCCTCAACTCACTTTATAGAGAGCCGCTACCTGTTGGGCCACCTAGCTCAAGTACCCACCGAAGCTGGGTTCGAACCGGCGACCCTCTAATTACAGCCAAACAGGCTTAGCCCACTGAGCCACATGCTGCTTTGGGTAAGATGTGTGAGATAGGTAGACACCTTCCTACCTGATCTGGTAACTCATTTCAGCTAAATTAGCCTAGGTGGGTCTTAGACATATATAAACAGTGGCCGTAGCGCTCCCGTTTGACTGATCGACACAAAATTTGGAGGGTCTGTCTGGGGTACAGCCTTACAATAGTGAGAGAAATTTGGTAATGATGGGCTGAAGCATGCCTGAGATTCAGCTTTCTGATTGAAATGGGCGTAGCACCAGTACAGTCAGGGTGTGGCTGGTGGCCGTACCTTACCGAAAGTTGAAGTTTTTTTTCTAAATTTTTAAAAGGACTGTCTCCTGATTTGAATGACACCAGAATTATGTAGCTGGGCGAATATCCTAGGAGGTTAACGAAAAAACCTGTTTTCAAACAAATATAAATCATGCAAAAATGCAAAGATGGAGAACCAAGTTCTATATGTTGTTGGATTTGTCATGACATAGTATATTGGACTGGCAATAAATTTCAACTGTAGGCTTGACGGTTCTGCAGAAATAGGCAGAAATGCAAATGGGGCGCTGTAGCGCCCCCATTTGGCCAAGTAAGGTGTCCTTTACAAGGTGGGTTGAGGGTCAGAGGACAAATGTACCAGCCAAATTTGGTTTGGATTGGTCATTGTTAAACTTGTCAAATGGCCTCTTGATTGGCTAATTATGGCCACCATTTTATGACTTATGGTTGCCATAATAAACATCACCTCAGGCTTGGGGATAGTAGACATCTGCAAAACTTCATTTGAATTGGCCAACCAGTTCAGGAGATATTAAAAGTAGGTATTTGTAGTGCCCCCTATTGACGAAATACGGCCCGCCTTGAACCGTGTCCCCAGAATGGTGTAGGGGGATAGAGTTTCAAATTTGGTGAAGGTAGGCCAAGCCACAGCCAAGTTATAGCAGTCAGATTAAAACAGGCCAAATTTGGATGGAGTTTGGGCGTGGCTAGTGGCCGTGGGGTAGACAAATGTCAGACTTTTTTAAAATAATTTTTGATCAGTCACAGGACTGGTCGGTTTGGCACCTCATTTGTCTGATTTGGTGGGACGAGGTAGGACTTTAAGACAAAAGTAGGTTTTGCAAATTATGCAAATTAGCAAAAAAATCTAAGTGGGCGTAGCCTAATAGTCTCAGTCTGAAAGTTGTAGGGAATGGCTGCCTGTATCAGTAGAAAAAATAACTTCGATTGTAGGACAAAGAGGACAGGAGATATAGGCCAAAATGTGTTGGGGGGCGCTGCAGCGCCCCCATCTGACTGACTGGGATGGGTCGGAGGGCCTGAGTAGTGGGTAGGAATTGGCATGTTCCTGCCAAATTTGGTTGGCCTAGGTCTTACGGTTTAGGCTGGGCATTCAGTTGTAGGGAAGAAAAATAAAAGAGAAAAATCCTAACAAAAACAATAAGGTTCCATAGCACTACGTATAATAATGTGTATTAATAATTATATTAATAATTTCAGTGATAACTGAAAGTTTGAGTGTTATGATATTTGATGTTTTGTTGCAAAATAAATAATTTTTTTTTATTGATTATGAGCGATGCTACTGACTCCATTTCAGTGAAATGGCATGAAACCGCTGGATTTATGCAGTACTGAAATGAACATAATTTGAAAACTTTAATGTTTTTTATAGAATTTGATCCCTTTAGGACAGGTAAGTGCTCATACTTCATGTGTGAATAAACATTTTGGTTGCTGTCATGGGCAATGAAATCCGACACCGCCAATAGTTTCCGAAAACCCATTGAAATACATTGTGGGGCGGAGCTACCCCAGACCCCCGGAGTGTTACCAGGGTATAAACTAATTATGCCATAGATAAAACGGTGTTTGCACGGCGTTAATTTATGGAAGTGGATAGTCTGACATCTCGAGAAAGGTGTGGTGCTAGAGAAGTTTTTACAGTCGCGCCATTTTGAAACCTTAACGACCGTTGGGAAACTGTTCGAGGAGTGGAACGGCTCAGTTGGAGTGGAGCAGCACAAAACATAACATTGCCTGTAAGTATCTTTAAAATTACATGCTTTTACTTCTTTAAATCCAACTTAGTTTAACTAAATCCAACTTAGCATTGATGAAAGAGTAGCCAAAGTTTTAGTCATCTGTCTACTTACAAGATAAGGTAACTGTTAGATGTTGGAGAAATGTCTTACACATGTAAAGTCTGTAAGTTCAATACAGCATCAATTTCTGCATTTGTATGGCATGTTAAAATTCATAGAAATCTGGCAAACATTAGATTTCAGGGTGGACATGCAGAATGCCCTGCTGCATTTACTACAGTTGGTGCACTTCAAAAGCACATGTTTAGATTTCACAGGTACACCGTTAAACCAGTGCCACAAACACACAAGGAAAGAAATGCTTTAGCATGCACAGCTGAGGGATGTAGCTTTGTGTCTGTTGAAATGTAATTTGACAATGGGTGTTGGAAGTGTTAAAATACCGCCATCTAATGTCCAAAGTTGGTTTTGTTTCTTTTGGATGTACTTCTGGTTCGCTGGTTGATTCATGAGACAATAAAAAGTTCAACAGGTTATGGGCCCAGTCATGTAGCTACAAAATAGGGTTTACACTGAACTTTGTGTACTGTAAACAGTGTTGTGGGATTCACAATGGAAGATAAGCTGTTTATTGAGAAGCTGAGCAGATCAGAGAACTGGGCTATGTGGAAATTCCAAATGGAGCATTTGCTGAAAGCTAAAGGACTATGGGGCATGGTAATGGAAACGGACAACTTAGCTGCAGATGCAAATGCCCAGACACGAGCGGAATTTGCAACACGGAAAGAAAAGGCATTTTCTGTATTGGTCCTGAATATAAGTACGCCTCAGTTGTACCTCGTTACAAGCTGTCAGACACCGAAAGAAGTGTGGAACACACTAAAAGGTCATTTCGAGAGAGATACTCTTGCAAATAACCTGTTTCTAAAGAAAAAGTATTTCAGGTGTGAAATGAAAGAACGAGAAACTATAACTGAGTACTTAAAACGAATGAAGGAGCTAACTGATCAGCTAGGGGCAATAGGTGCTGTGATTGAAGAGGAGGATCAGATTGTAACACTGCTAGGTAGCCTGCCATCAAGCTATGCAACGGTTGTCACTGCGCTAGAAACAAAGATGGACAATTTGCCACTGCAGTTTGTGCAGCAAGCTTTGATAAATGAAGAACAAAAACGAGTGCATGCCAATGATAAAAATGCTGGCCCGTACGGGGATACATCAGCTCTGTCAACACAAGTTAATAGAGATATGCAGGCTAATTCTAAGGCAGTGGGAGCTGACAGACAGAACTCGTGGAGATGTTATAAGTGTGGGAAAGAAGGACATATAAAGCGTAACTGTCCTAGTAAAAGGGGGAAATATAAAACCCACAAGGCTAAAAACATGCTGTGTGAAGATACAGAAGACTCGTCTGAGAGTACCTTTGTTGCTAAAGCGGCAAACCAGAATCAGGTGACTCAACAGTTTGAGTGGTTGATTGACTCTGGAGCATCAAAGCACATGACGTGTCATAAAGAAATTCTTAAAGACTACCAAGAGTTTTCGAGAACACAATCTGTAAAACTTGGTGACGGCAGGGTGGTTGAAGCCCTAGGACTCGGCAATGTCAAACTGAGTATGACATTCAAAATTTGTGATGTCAAACATGTCACAATGTATGACGTACTGTTTGTTCCAAAACTCTCGGGAATCTTTTCTCAGTGGGAGCTGCTGTAAGAAAAGGAAATATAGTGCTGTTTAAAAAGTCTCACTGCTATATCCATCGTAAAGACGGAAATCTTTGTGGAATGGGGACACTAAGACCCGATGGATTGTATCAGCTGGACATCGAGGGCAGTTTGCCCATCTGTCATGGTGCATCAAGCGCATCAGTAGAAGCGAGTCTGTGGCATCAGAGACTGGGACACACTACCAAGCTGAAGGAACTCAAAAATCTGGTAAAAGGAATGGATTTTTCTACAGAGATAGAAGTTTCCTTCTGTGAAGCATGTGTGGAGGGCAAGCTCTCAAAAAAGCCTTTCAGACCAGTGGCGAAAATTCGTTCCAAACGCAAGCTGCAACTGATACATAGTGATGTCTGTGGTCCCATGCAGACTGAATCCCTAGGTGGCGCGAAGTATTTTGTGACTTTTATCGATGACTACTCTAGATGCAGCAAGGTGTACTTTATGAAGCAGAAACAGAGTGAGGTTCTTAGCAAATTCAAAGAATTTGAGTAAACATTCTCCTATGAGTGTGGACAGAAAGTCACAAGACTGAGGTCAGATAATGGTGGAGAGTACACGTCTTAGGAGTTTCAACAGTACTTGAAGACTCAAGGTATCCATCATGAACTGTCAGTACCCCATGCACCTCAGCAAAATGGTGTTGCAGAAAGAAAAATAGGACATTAATTGAAGCAGCTAGAAGTATGCTCTCGCATGCAAAGATGTCAAAAGCTTACTGGGCAGAAGCTGTGGCTTATATAAAGAACAGGCTGTTCACATCAAAATTAGAGAACAATTTATGAACACTTGATTTTTTTCAGAAATAATGTCATTTCCATTGCTCAACATTTGAAAGAATTACTGTTGTTGCTATACCATGCTACTAGAAAAGTGTTATACAAAATAACCTAGGAAATTGAACAAAAAAAAGCATTTTAGACATTAATGGCTGTGTGTTTAGTTATTTTGATGGGACAGCAAATTTACACTGTTGTACAAGCTGTACACTGACTACTTTACGTTGTATCAAAGTGTCGTATCTTCAGTGTTGTGCCATGGAAAGATATAATGAAATATTTACAAGAATGTGAGGGGTGTACTCACTTCTGTGAGATACTGTGTGTGTGTGTGTGTGTATATATATGTATGTATGTATATATTAGTGCTGTCAAACGATAAAAAAAATTATCAGATTAATCACAGGGTTGCTGTGGATTAATTTTGATTAATCACGATTAAATATCATTCATTTTTAATCTATA
>JAODKC010000566.1:0-10566 GCA_026777985.1 Mormyrops attenuatus
CTGACTAAATCTTAACTAAAACAAAACAAAAAGAAAAGACTAAAATGTGACTTTAATCCAGCTACAATTTTCAGTACGTGACTAAGAGTGCATAAACAAGTCATACCTTATGAAGCTCAAGGTTATTTACAAGCAAATTTCGGTCAACCTTTACCATTTTTGAGCAAACTTTGAAATCCATGGTTTATTGTTAAAACAAAACTTGTTTATGCATTATGGGAAAATTCTGAGATAGGGCCTGTCAAACTGGGCTCATATAACCAAATGGTGAAGAGTCTTTTTCAGGGTTGGGCAATCTTAACCGCAAAGGGCCAGGGTATATGCAGATTTTTGGGATAACCTTTAGCCCAGCTGTTCACACCCTAGGGTGGGGATTCTTCATCTAATCAGACATCTAAATAGTAATCTAATTAGGGAGTTGCAGCAAAAACCCATGCACACACAGCGGCACACCCCTGGTCTGGTATATACATGCTTCCCAGTCCTGTGTTCCCCAGTCCAGTCATTAATGATGTTCCACCTGTCAGCCCGTGTCCTTCTAATGTCTAGCGTTCTTGTTTTGATCCCTTGTGGTCCTGTTTATTTCCAGTCCCTGTTTATTTAGTTTTGTGCCAGTAAAGCCCCTTTTCCTTTGCCCTAAGTGCCTGCACTCCAGTCATTCGTTCCTCTAGCTGTGAAAAAATGACTGGATTCCATAAACAGCCTAGCGTCTATCCCCAGGAGCCTCTTGTAACTCCACTTCTCAGCCACCCCGTATGTGAGCTGAGCAATTCTTCCCCATCCTTGTTGCCAACTTGGAATACACTGTATGAGGCAGATGCAATGACTCCTTGAGGGTGAGGTGCTTTAGTCCACCTGCCCTCCTCAGCACATCGGTATAGATTCGCTCACTCGCTCTCCACAGCTCACCATAGATCTGCCCACTGGATCCCCATAGCTTGCTGTAGATTTGCCCACTGGCTCCCTGCACCTCGCTGCAGCCCTGCCACCTGCTCCCAGTCACAGGAGGAAGAGGCAAAAGAAGCATGCAGCGCCCATGGCTGCCACCTCACCAGACCCAGTGCCTCTGGAGCTCTGCCCCGGAAAAACCACCACTTCCAGCATCCGTCCCAGGAGAGGCCACTGCCACACTGCCAGTGACTGTTCCAGGAGATGCTGCCACCATGCCCTAACCCGGTGAGACAGCCTCTACAACTCACCTTCATTTTTGCATTATCTTCAAAGCCCGTTTTTGCCTCTGCTGTGCCTCCAGAGCTCATCCTACCCCCAGAGACCGTTCTCGCCTCTGCCGCATCTCCAGAGCCCATCCTTGCCTGTGCTGTGCCTCCAGAGCTTGTCTTTGTCTTTACCGTGGCCGCGGAGGCCATGATTCAGGCTCTCGGCCCAGAGAGAGCCGCTCCACCCATGCTCAAGGCTCCCGTCGGCAAGAGGGCCACTCTGCCAAAGTCCCAGGGTCCTGGCCCTGGAAGGGCCGCATTGCCCACTCCTGATCCAGGTGTCCTGGCTACACTCCTCTAACATCCAGTTGTCTTGGCCTCACCCAGACTCCTGTTGTCCTGCCAGCTCTGGCCAAGTCTGATGACCTGCTGCTTCCCACCTTGTCTCCTTATGTCCTGCCAGCTCCTGCTTCGTCTCCTGATGTCCCACTGGTGTCTGCCTCATCTCTAGTGACCTATGAATCTATTGTGGCTTTCTTTGTCACTGGGATTGTTATTAAGCTGTTCTGGACCGGGACCATTTGGAACATCATCTGGGTCCTCTGCTGCATTCAGATCATTGGCCTAGTCAAAGCTGCATATGCCTGTTTCCTCCGGAGGAGTGCAGTTATGATCTTCATGTCATTGTACTCTGTGCTGTACATGACCAGCCTTCTCCCTGCTAAGTATTTTGCCATCTTGACTATGACCAAGAGCAGCTGGGGCACCTCTGGCAGATGTAAGATAGTGGGCAATTATGTCCCACTTATTCCTCTTTCATTGTGGGCGGCCATTTTGTTGAGCGGGCTCCGGTACAGCATATACCGCGAGACCAAACGGGACTGGAAATCAGAGGAGAAGCAAATGGAGATCAAGTTCTTGATTTATGGATCAGTTGCCTATATCTGTTACTGGATCTTCATGATATTCCTGTTTTGGGTCTGGTTCCGGAGATTATTTCAGAAATGGTCCCAGACAATGTTTAGGAAAGTGTTTACCAAATATGTAACACAAATGGTATAAAATTCATTGTAAATTAATTTTCAATTTGTTATATATTAATTCTACCATGCAGAGAGTTTATGCATAGTAGCGGTATGGGGTGAAAAGTGCTCTGTATTGATGGGAATTGTGGCCCTTTTTAATGAAGCAGATCATCTTTGGGCTCCCAAAAGCTCTCCATTTATTACCACTTCTGGATTTTATAATTCAGCCAAATTTAGCATTGTTTTGCCTATGACTGCTATGTGTGCATCTGTTAGAAAGGTTTCCGTAACTTTAAGTGCACCGGTGCGTGCAAAGGACTGTGGGTGCATGCGAGACGAGACGGCGCGGGAGAGCCTGAGGGAAGAGGCAGCGTGTCGGCAATCCGGAGTCTCCTTTTGGTGTACCTAGTCCAGTTGTTCCTCTTAGTAAACTTAGTTCATAGTTTATGTATGCGTCACTGATGAACGTAAGTACTGAGTCGTACCATTCATATAACCAATAAGTGATGCTGTAATAATTTAGATTACCTAATTGCGCAGCTAGGCTAACGCGACTCAGGTTAATTACCGCTGACGAGTGTTCCATTGTATACTCCGGAGAGACATCTACGTTTATCTCCTGTTCCGTTGTTCCTTCATATACGGATTGTTGCTAATGAACTGTATTTGGTATGGGTATAACCGAACTTACCAATGTTACAGCAATATGGTACAATTACGCAATAGGGTTGTGTTTAATGGTAATAGCCATTGTAACACTGTGATGATTTATTTTCTGTTTGTTTATTGTAGAACCATACATCTATACATAAATACGGTCATCAACCCCCCATCTTGCCTGTCCTGAATCGTAACTGATATCCCACAGCGAGTACTTCCCTCCTGCAGCATATACCTTACAGTTGCCCAGGGGAGTGTGGCCCCCCTTTCCCACAGCATCTATATCACTTAAATTATTCAATGTAATTATATTAAACCTTATAATTTCCAGAATACCATTTTACATTGTTTGGTGTAAAAACAAATGTAAAAATACCAGAGTATTACACATGTGTATTGAACATTATAAGTTAGTGTTTCGCTTCAAACACTAAACACAGTTCTTCTGGTCCATGTGTATAAACGTGGGGCGATGACATGACGCTACTTTTGGTGTCACTATGGTTTACTTAAAATTAAATGTGCTAAAAACGGAAAATAAATCACTTGAATACAATCCTTTTTCGAGGACCTAGTCCAAATATCTAGTTTTAACCAATTGATGCCAAAAATGTTAAATTTACTGAAAAACCTGAAATTCTCACTAAAGCTCCTTAATTTGTCATAATCTTACTTTGGAATTTATGGAGTCATAGGAGTGCAGTAAAAGAAGAAAATGTCGAGTAAAGGAAACTACAAATAAGAAAAATGCTTTCCCCTATTGGTTTTACGCTTCCTATATTGCTTTTGTTTTTCCCCTTGAGGGGCCAAGCTGTTAATCTCTACCAGTCAGCGGTATGGTGAGTTTGTAGTTTACAGAACAATGCAAATTTGTATCTGGACTGCATCTTGTGCAGACTTAGTCATTGGACCACTAGGATACAAATAATGTAGTAGTACACACGCTAATGTACTAACCAGAAACTAAGTGTTATGTACTGATCCCATGTTCATTCATCTTTAATCAGTCATAATGATTCATATTTCATGCAGGTTTCCATGACATGTACATAAGAAACAGTGTTACTTATGCCCCCTCAAGTAAAGTTATACCAAAAATGTTTTCCTCAATTGGATAAGCTTGTGAAAAAGGAAATGAGTCACTTTATACTTCTTAATCCACCTATATGGAGCAATCAATTAATTGAAACACATGTAAATGGATTTAAATGAATTACCTTCATCTGATTATCCTGTGCATGTAAATCACAGCACATGGGTAAACAGCTGTCACAAAGTGCAGGTACAGGAGTCAGGTGAACACGGGGTTTATTCAGAATACACACTCAGGAGCACGGAACATCAGTGACTGGACCTGGGAATCAGACACCCACTTACAGTTAATGTTTTGTTCCCCGAGCTACTTAGTTGTCACTTTTGCCTTATGACACAGTGCTTCATCATGCTGGAGACAACATTGTTCATCAGCACACTGTTCTTGGATGGTTGGTAGAAGTTGCTCTTGGAGGATGTTTTGGTACCATTCATTATTCATGACTGTGTTCTTAGGCAAAACTGTGAGTGAGCCCACCCCCTTGGCTGAGAAGCAACCCCACACACGAATGGTCTCAGGATGCTTTACTGTTGGCATGACACAGGACATGGTAGTGCTCATCTTTTCCTCTCTGGACAATCTTTTTTCCAGATGCCCCAAACAATCGGAAAGGGAATTCATCAGAGAAAATGAGTTTACCCCAGTCCTCAGCAGTCCAATCCCTGTACCTTTTGCTGAATATCAGTCTGTCCCTGATGTTTTCTGATCTTCACACCAGGCCATCCTCCAAAAGTCTTCACCTCACTATGTGTGCAGATGCACTCACACCTGCCTGAGGCCATTCCTGAGCAAGCTCTGCACTGGTGGTGCCCTGATCCCACAGCTGATTAACTTTAGGAGACGGTTCTGCTGCTTGCTGGACTTTCTTGGGCGCCCTGAAGTCTTCTTCACAACAGTTGAGCCTCTCTCCTTGAAGTTCTTGATTATCCGATAAATGGTTGATTTAGGTGCAATCGTACTAGCAGAAATATCATTGCCCGTGACGCCCTTTTTGTGTAAAGCAATGATGACTCTGTGTGTTTCCTTGCAGGTAAACATGGTTACCAGAGGAAGACCAATGATTTCAAGCCCCACCCTCCTTTTAAAGCATCCCATCTGCTATTCTAACTCAATCAGCATGGCAGAGTGATCTCCAGCCTTGTCCTCATCAACACTCTCACCTATGTTAATGAGAGAATCACTGAAATGATGTCAGCAAGTCCTTTTGTGGCAGGGCTGAAATGCAGTAGAAACGGGTTGCTTGGTATTAAGTTCATTTTCATGGCAAAGAAGGATTTTGCAATTAATTTCAATTCATCTGATCACTCTTCATAACATTCTGGATTATGTGCAAATTGCCATCATAAAAAGTGAGGGAGCAGACTTTGTGAAAATTAATATTTGTGTCATTCTCAAAACTTTTGGTCACGGCTGTAGGTAAACAAGCGGGTTATGCTTTACTGTTTAACAATGTGCATGTATCGGTCTGACAAGTACGAAAACATGATTTGCTTGTGGGCGTGTGTGACCTAAAACAGGGCAACCACATAAACATGATGAGTAACCTACTAGCTATGTGAGCCACATCACAGATTGAAGTCTGCACCCATGATGTTATAGTTTTTAAGTCCACAATGTCACCCTTCCATGGGAAGGAACCCCCCCCCCCCCCCCGGAACCACTTGGGAGGTGTTCCACAAAGCAGGATTAAGTCTGATATACTTCAACAAGTCAAGTCTGGCTCATTTAAGTGGGAGTTCCGTTCCATCAATGTGTTTTAAATGAATCCACGCTGAGCTGCCATGGTAATTTAGTCTGGTAACAAGTCTGCTCCGGACCAGGTTAACTGTCTCTCTTAGTTAAGCGTTGTCTCAAAGAACGTCTGACGTGTGGGAACAGATTCCCAAAAGATTGTTCCGTCAGACGAAATTCCACGCTCTCACTACTCATGTCATGTAATAAATGTCTCAGCATTCCAATTAATTCCAGAATAATTAAAATAAAAGTGTACCCATATCACAAAGGTCAAACATGACATTCAATGACTGGACTTGAAAAAAAATCCATTAAAATAATATGAACAGAAAGATATTTTTATATTTTGTTTATTCACAGTCTACTTTGAAATTTTATTAGTAAAAAGCAAAGACAAGATACGGTTATTTGTGCAGAACATGTCACACGGATGTGATTTTTTTAGAGAGATCAAAAAATACAGAATGACATTATACAGTAAGAATGACACATGAACTCAACCCAGAAGGTTCCCTATTGGCTATAGGGATCGAACCAGCAAATTTAGCAGTATAAGGTGACAGCATAAACCACTGTACTAGGCACTTGTAATATTTACATAACTTACATATGTAGTCCGTCTGCAATCCTTGGCCAAGCCAACTCCTTGACTTTATTTATGACTACAGTATTGCCTTCTTTGGCGATTACATCTTTGCAAATTGATGATACATGCATGCAAACTGAATGAGAGGCTTGTACGAGTCTCTAAGATGACACCCAGGTTATGGACTGAGCTGCTTAGGGGAAAGTTCAGCCCCTTGTAGTGGAATGCAGAGATTATAGCTTTCCTGTCTGCAGGCTTGCCGCCAAACAACAGATCCTCAGTTTTATGAGCATTTAGTGAAAACGGTTTTCACTCATCCAGGTCTTCATTAAAGCTACAGTCATAAATACAGTGTCATTTTGGTGAAATGTACATTATATTGCCGAAAGTATTGGGACACCCCTCCAAATCATTGAATTCAGGTGTTCCAATCGATTCTATAGCCACAGGTGTATAAAATCAAGCACCTAGGCACGCAGACTCCTTCTACAAACATTTGTGAAAGAATGGGTTGCTCTTAGGAGCTCAGTGAATTCAAGCATGGTACCGTGACAGGGTGCCACCTGTGCAAGTCCATTTGTAAAATTTCTTCACTACTATATATTCCACAGTCAACTGTCAACGGTCAACACTGCTAAACTTTGTGGACAGCCTTCCCAGAAGCGTTGAAGCTGTTATAGCTGCAAAGGGTGAGCCAACTCCATATTAAAGCCTATGTATTAAGAATGGGATGTCTTTAAAGTTCATGTGTGTGTAAAGGCAGGTGTCGCAATATTTTTGGCATTTTTTGGGTGTCGTTGGCATAGGAGTAATACTTTAACATTATATTTTCTCATTATGTTACCTGAGGGCAGCATGTAGGGAGAAAACAATAAAAGACCAAGAACTCTTCCCGTGGTCCTCCATATTTGACTGGTGACATTGACGACGGAGTACAGTTATTCAGCACTTGTACATACAGCTGTGGAAAAAATTGAGACCACTCTAAATTTTTTTTTAAAAATGCATATTTTTCAATTCTAGTTTAATCGTGGTTCTGCTGGCAGAAGGCTACGCTTAGCAGCAGGTTGCTTGCAGGTTCAAAATCTCAAAGACAGCAGCACACAAGAATAAGACGAAGCAGGAGACACTGGGAACAACCAGAAACCAGTCAGGTAAAGAGCGAAAACGACTTTCTAATGCCAGAGATGATCGATAATCTGACAATTTCTTATGAATTGAAGGATGAATCAAGTGACCTTCAAAAGGAATGGGAAATAGTGCAGGTACGAAGTACACAGCTAGGACAGTTCATATTAGGCTCCCAGAAACAGAACTGTCCCATGAAGTCCCATAAAGCAAGGAAGAAGCCCTTCATTAATGAGTAACAGAGAAGAACCAGGCTGCAGTTTGCAGAAGAAAATATATTATTCACAGGCATACAGCCATAAATTGAGAGATGAGTGAAACAAAAAATTGTGCAGTGGTCTCTTAATTCCTTCCACGGCTGTATTAATCTTATTTAGTCAAATAGGATTTAAGCACCTTTAACACCATTCCACACAACCCAATGTCAAATTCATGTCTAAGACAGAGTTCAATTGTAACCATGCCAAAAGCTGCACTAAAGTCCAGACGCATTAGTCATATGGTCAGCATGAGTTGACATTGTTATGTCATTTACGACTTTAGTTAATGAAAATTCAATGCAGTGTCCCTGCATTGTAAAACCAAATAATGACCTGAATCAAAATTTCAAGTGATCTCACTTAAAGATGTCTACCATTTCATGTTTACTCATTTAATCTAAGTGAACATAACTTCTGCTGTAAAAATATCTGGTTACTCAATATAATGAGTTGATATTACTTGAAATGACATGTCTCTCTTAAAATGACATATTTTAGGATCGCATACTAGGTGGCAGTAAACATCATGTTTGTTCTGAACCACCCTGGATTCTCTTTTATTTTTATTATTTTCATTATAATTTCAAATTAAAAGACGTTTTATGATGTAAACAGGTTGTCAGGGTATTTTTTTATTACATTTTTTTACTCCAAAAAATGCAAGCTGCAATTTTTATGAAATTGCCATGCTTTGAAATATAATAAATTCCAAATTAATGAATTATGGTGTCTATTGTATGAATATATTATGGAAGCCCATTTCTTCCATATGAAGAAGAAGAAAATGCACATTTATCTCTGAATTTTGACTAATCAAGTCAAAATTCTGACTATCTCAAGATATGTGTTATTGCCCCTTTTCATTTCATACCTGGTTAACGTTTATGGGATAATTATCATTGTAAGTTTTCATGTAGGCTACCATTCAGACACACAACTGGAAATAATAAAATGTCTGGACAGAACAGACACAGCCATTGTAGCCTTTACTCCTGTCTGCTACTTTACCCAGAAGTGCTGGCTCCAGCTACATACTGGTTGCTAGAAAAGAACTCAGAATTACAAGGAATAAAGTAAGATCTGTGAGGAGAAAAGTCAGATTTTCGACTTAAGTCAAAATTCTAAGATATTAAGTCAGAATTTCAACTAAATAAGACAGAATTTTGACTTAAGTCAGAATTCTGAGATTAAAAGACTTAAGTCAACTCTGAGATAAATGTGTGTTTTTTCTTTCTCCTTCGGATGGCGGAAATGGGCTTCCATAATATTTAGATAAATTCAGCAGGTCTGAGTAATATTATTAATATCTAGAATTTCATGGGTTGAAATAGGACACTTTGTGTGTGGCTCAGCGGGCTAAGTCTTTATGCCCATGCCTGGAAGGGCACTGGTTCAAGGCGGCCTTGACAGAACCGTCACACGGCCATGGGTCTTTCAGCAAGGCCCTAACCCCCAGCTCCAAGGGCACCACGTGTTGGCTGACCCTGTGCTGTCACCCTCAGGTTATGAAGAGCAAGATGGGGTAGATGAAGAGACAAATTCCTATGTACCTGCTCTCGTAATTGTGCAAATACCAGATTAAATTTATTTATTTATATTTCTGACATGTATGTATGAATTTTACTGAGCAAAATGAGTAATCAGAAATTAAGAGTACAAGGTACAGTAACTAATGCCAAGTTCAGTTTACTCTGAATGGTCAGTCTTCACAACTTAAATTTACAAGTACAAATACTGGTTTACTCACTTTCATGAGTACAATCGGTTTCCTAATTTTTTTTAAGCTATTAGGTTATTAGGTTTTAAACTGTGGCGGAAGCCTGACTAGAATCTATCCAGTTTATATATGTTTTATGTCTCCAACTATGCCTGAAGTTGAGCAGTGACAATCTTCTCCAGAATTTTGGACACAAATGATATGTTAGACACAGGTCTGTAATTGCTGAGTTCCTGTGGATCCAAACTTGGTTTCTTCAGTAGTGGTCTGATTACTGCTCCTTTAAATTGGTCAGGCACATCACCTGAGGACAGGGACATATTCACTGTGGCAGTTATAGGTCTTGCCAGAACTTTATAAGCTTCAAGATCTTTTAAAACAAGTAGCATACTCTGGCAAGCTGCTCAATTATCTCATTATCTTGAGATTTGTTACACACACCAACGTTACTGCTTTATGTATTTACTTTAATGTACTCTTTATACTTTAATATAATATAATATAATATTATATAATATAATATAAGGTTTACTCTAGCCTAGGTGTGTGGTAGGCTATACCATCTAGGTTTGTGTAAGTGTAATCTATGACGTTTAGAATCACCTAACCATTTCTCACAACGTATTATTGTTGTACATGATTCATGTGGACTATTTTATCTGTTCAATAAAAGCTATAAATGGTGCTGTACGTAAGCAGATATTTCTTCGGAGAGTATAAGCTGTGAGCTTCCCCCCCCCCTCCCGAAAAACGGAGCAGTGTCATTATTTTGCAGCATGCATGTAGATTCATTCTTAAATGATGCGTTTCTGAAATATGTGGTGCTACTCACTACACAACAAAGACTTGTTTTGTAGTATAACTAATAATTGGAATTTCGGAATTTTCTCTGTGCCGTAGGACAACCCAGCTCACCACACGTATATTGAATTAGGAAAAAATTGCAACATGGCATTTATAGCTGTTGATGAGATCAGGGACTAAGTCAAGTTTACCTTTTTTAGGAAGACATGCTATTGGTGCTAAACTACTCTGGGCTAATCGTACGTTCCTTTCATCCTCGGAACTCGGATTCTGAGTTTTGAAGCCGGAAGTGACGACATGCGCGCTCCCGTTTCTCGGAGATCCGAGAACAGGTGTTGTGCCGAAATCTGCACCCCTGCCGTGAAATGCACCCCCTGTCGGGAGCGCGCACCGCTCTTTTCT
>JAODKC010000567.1:0-10559 GCA_026777985.1 Mormyrops attenuatus
GATTAACCTCAATTATTGGAAAGCTGATTTCAATTTCTCTAGCCACACCCAGGCCTGATTACTGCCAGACCTGCTCAATCAAAAAATCACTGAAATAGAACCTGTCTGACCAAGTGAGGAAGGTGAAAAGATCTCAAAAAGCAACAAATCATGCCATGATCCAAAGAAACTCAAGAACAGATGAGAAACAGTCATTGACATCTATCAGTCTAAAGGGCTTACAAAGGCATTTCTAAGGCTTTGGCACTCCATTGAACCACGGTGAGGGCCATTATCCACAAATGGAGAAAACTTGGAACAGTGGTGAACCTTCCCCGGAGTGGCCAGCCTACCAAAATCACTCCAAGAGCGCGTCGACAACTCATCCAGGAGGTCACAAAAGACCCCAGAACGTCATCTAAAGAACTGCAGGCCTCACAGTTAAGGTCTTTGTTCATGATTCGACAACAAGAAAAGGACTGGGCAGAAATGGCATCCATGGGAGAGGTCCTCAGCAAAGACCACTGCTGACCAAGAAGAACATGAAGGCTCATCTCGCATTTGCCAAAAACCATCTTGATGATCCCCAACATTTTTGGGAAAATATTCTGTGGACTGACGAGACAAAAGTTTTGGAAGGTTTGCGTCCCATTACATCTGGCGTAAAACTAACTAAGCATTTCATAAGGACATCATACCAACAGTCAAGCATGGTGGTGGTAGTGTGATGGCCCGGGGCTGCTTTGATCAGGTCAGGACCTGGACAACTGGCTGTAATTGATGGAACCATGAATTCTGCTCTCTACCAGAAGATCCTGAAGGAGAATGTCCGGCCATGAGTTCGTGCCCGGAAGCCCAGGTGCACTTGGGTTATGCAGCAGGACAACGATCCACGGCATACCAAAGTCCACCTCAGAATGGCTCAAAAAATCAAAGCTAAGGTTTTGGAGTGGCCGAGTCAGTCTGGACTTAAATCCAACTGAGATACTTTGCCGTGACCTTTAACAGGCTATTCATACTCGAAAACCCTCCAGAATTGAAACAATTCTGCAAAGTATAGCTTTTTTTTCTCTTAATAAATGCATTTTGTGTTTACTCTGGTTACTTTTATCTAGTATTAAAATTTGTCTGATCTGAAACATGTAAGTGTGACAAACATGCATATAAATAAGTAACCAGGGGGCATCATAGAACGCCTTGTTTATTTCTTGCAGTTCTATAGAATGCGGTATTTACTTGTTACGTAATTCTATAGAACCCTGCATCTATTTCTTAGTTTTCAGCAGAACTCTGTGCTTATGTGCTATGGAACCCTGTGTTTGTGTTACATTGTTCTACAGAACTCTGTACTTATTTGTTAGTGTTCCATAGAACCTGGTGCATATGCGTTAAGCATTCCATAGAACCTCTGCGTTTATGTGTTACAATGTTCAATAGGACCCATAGGTTTATGTCGTACAGTGTTCTATAGAAACTTGTATTTATGTATTGTAGTGTTCCAAAGAACTTGATGGTTTGCGTTATAGTGAAGACTATAGAACCTTGTGTTTTGTGTATAGTGGGTTCTATGTGCTTTGTGCTAGACTGCATTCTGTGTCTTCTTTAGCTGTGCGTTGCAGCTGCCCAAGATTGCAACCGTAATAAGAACAGTGTTGATGTGACTGAGGCTACAGCTGATGGAGAAGTTAATGAAGTAGCAGTCAGTGAAAGCTACCTAGGCCCAAACTCATCTTCATTACAGCAGCACCAGTACGCTACACCCCCTGCAGCCAGTGTGCTACACACCCTGCAGCCAGTGCCCTCAGTAGGGACTCCAGTTTGGCTTCTCTACACGTCTTTCCATGCTGGTAAATACAGGCTGGCCCGAATCATTTTTTTTATGCCGCTTCCTTACACTTTCTCTCTCTCGCTCAAATTCAGCTCCTTTTTTTCCCAAAAGAACAGCGCGGTAGCTTTGTGTTTCCCCCCCGCCCCCTCCCTCCCCAGTCCTTCACCCCTGTTAAGCAGACTGGAGCAGATTAGCAGGCAGAAGCTCGGTGCCAAGCTGGAGGCGGCTCAGTCCCAGTTGCCTGCACTCACCTCACCCCCACATGCGACGTGCTTATCGCTATCAGATTATGGAAAGAAAAACAGCCAGGAATTTTAAAGACCTTTTTTTTACAGCAGTATTTCCTCTCTGCTCTCAGCTGCACTGATGTTTCTGTGCACCTCAGCACCTCATGGACATACACCTGATGGACAGGTAGGACGGAGCCCTGCACCTCAGTACCTCATGGACACACACCTGATGGACAGGTGGGACGGAGCCCTGCACCTCATGGACACACACCTGATGGACAGGTGGGACGGAGCCCTGCACCTCAGCAGCTCATGGACACACACACCTGATGGACAGCTGGGGCAGAGCCCTGCACCTCAGCCTTACCTTTCAGCACTCTCTTTTCTAGATATTCAAGTTGTTTTTTTCCTGCATGCTGTGTCTGTATCTACTACAGGTTCTGCTGGGAACAAATATGACTCACTAATAACAGGAAAAGGTGGAGAATAAAAAAGAAAGAGAAAATGAATGATCATGGTTGACGGGCAGCGGAAAGATCTCAGAAAGAACATGACTGCATTGGGGAAGAACATTGAAAACTAACTCTTCTAATTTAAAGACACAATGAAATATAGGTTAGACACATGAGTTCTCAGTGTAATCAAAGTGCATTGAAGAAAGATTCCGGGGCACTAAGAAGCATGCAACCTGTTACTCAGGGCACGGGACCATGTGCTGTAGTTACTCAGGGCACGGGATCGTGTGTGTCAGTTACTTAGGGCACAGGATCATGTGTGTCAGTTAGGTCACATGACCATGTGTGTCAGTTACTCAGGACACAGGATCATGTGTGTCAGTTACTCAGGTCACATGACCATGTGTGTCAGTTACTTAGGGCACAGGATCATGTGTGTCAGTTAGGTCACATGACCATGTGTGTCAGTTACTTAGGGCACAGGATCATGTGTGTCAGTTACTCAGGACACAGGATCATGTGTGTCAGTTACTCACAATATGTGGCTGTTAATCAACACGAGGCAAAGACGATGGTGGGAGTTATGACATTCAGTCTCTATCTTCCCCTGGTCCACCGGTATATGACTGTCAGTTCTATACCTCCACAACCATTTGAATGGCATCAAATTTTGGCATCTGAATGCATCTTCAAACCATCAATGCATGCCTGACAAGGATGGGAGCATCAGTTAGCTGGTGAATCAAGGCAATCATTTGCATGTCGAATTAGACATTCATGTCTTTTTCTCTGGTGTGAACTGGGTGCATTGAAAGGCTGTAATGATGCAGGTGCGACATTTAACGCTGCAGGGGGGTAGGTGCTGCGGATGGCCTGATGCTGACATCACAGTGCGAGCTCTTAAAGCCGCCGTACGTTAGACTGACGTGACGACTTCCTCAGACAAACTGAGCCACACTGAACTGCAGACAGAGTCAGCGTCTTAGAGCCAGACCGGTTATCACTAGGGTTTGTGTATCATAATGAATCTGAGAATCTGCAGGCTGCACTTTCCGACCCTCTCCATAACTATCTCTGTGCCATTAAGCCTCATTTGGAAGGAGACACAACAGAAAAATGATGCAACTTTCTTATTTCCGTGTTGAAAAGTGGCAGGATTGGATGATGTCACCAGCGTGGCAGGCATACATGGATCTGGGGGGGTACCGAGGGGTGAGCGTGCCTCCCAGACTGAAACCTGACCACCCCATTTGCCCCCTCCATTGCTAAACATGCTGTCAGAACAGGAGTAATGCAGCAGTCTGGGAATCCTGTACTTACCGTAAGCTTCTTACCTTGACTGCAAGAAACTGAAATATTAAATGTGTATTTGATGATTCCACCACTGCCTGTATTATAAACAATGTGGAGTTATAGCGTCTAGGCACCTTAAATATCCCTTTATTTTCTATATGCCTTATGTTCATATTTAGATTTATGTGCCACCTGTGGTCTGACCTCTGGTCTCACCCTGGCCAACCCACTGACAATGTTCTGGCTCCGCGACTGGTACCAGGGCACAGGCGCATGAATCCACCCTCCCCCACAGTCTCTTCTGCACAGTGTAACACCCTTTTTGGCCGTGTTCTTTTTCTGTGTTCTGCGACAGTAGGTTTTAGGAATAGTCCCTATACAGTGCTGGCGTGTTTTCAGTAAAGACGTACAGTCAGGTTCTCAGATCATGCTGTTGGACCATTTTCAACAGGCAGGGCCTGCTGCAGCTCTCTCACCTGCAGAAAGCCCCCGTCCCTTCCACTAGGTAACACTGCCCCCCGTTGAAGCAGTAGCTGGGAAGGAAGTCGCAGAGTGACCGGCAGGTGGCGTTGTGGCGTGTGTACCCGGGCCTGCAGCCTGACCCGTTGACGGAGTCCACCAATCCTGGGGCTGGAGGCGGCTGTTCATCTTCATCAGGCCCGCTGATCATTATGCCATCGGGTAGGATGGAGCTCACGGCATGGTAGTCGAAGGAACTACTGGTGGTAGTGGAGATCATGATGTCTTGATCTTCCACGGTGGTACTATCGCTTGTATCTGTGAGCACTTCGTTCTTCTCATTCAGGAGGTCACTGGGTGTGAGGTAGTCGTAGCTGTCAAACATGGCCCAGGAGGTGGTGCCGCCTGCCTGTAGCTGATTGGCTGCAGATTCGGTGATGGAATCAGTCTCCAGGTGCCGGTGATGTGAGCCGAGATCCCAGAATTCCACGGTGACTACGTCAGGCTGCGTGGGGGACCAACCCGGGGGCTCGGTCACTGCGGTCGTGGCAGGCTGGAGATCCAGGTCCAACATGGCAGTGGTGGCTGCTGTCGTCGAGGTCACAGTGGCAGTCATGACCGGGCCGGGTTGGGCCGCGAGCCAGGGAGGGTCTGTGTGCTGCTGGTACTGGTGCTCGTCCATGTCCTGGAAGTCCAGCTTGACCTTGGTACCAGTGCCAGGGTGCGGCAGAGGGAGGAATGGAGTGTTGACTGCTGCATCCAGAACTTGGTCCAGCTCTGCTGAATCCTGGCTGATGCCACTGCCCAGGTCGCTGCTACCTTGTGGCTTGTGCAATGGGGCGATGGGAGGGGCAGAGCCTGCGACCCCTGGGGTCAAGTCCATCTGCTGCCCACTAGGGGGCGAAGCTGAGGACGAGTTCAACCTGTTGGGAGCTTCGGTGTCATTGGTCCCTATGGAGCTGCCTGTGGTCACAGAAACACATACTGGTCAGAAAAGTCTCTCCCAGTAACTCATATAGAACCACATCACAGAAAACCACAAACACGCTGCATATGAATTTACTGCATCTTTTGCTTTTACCGCATCTTATTTTCTAATTGCAATTATTTTCTAAACACAAACGCGACACTTGCACGCAGGAGACATCAGCCCCATTTTAGCATCATGAAATAACAGGCTTGGCTTTGAAGCCCAGGTCTGGCCCGTTTGGCCTGTTTCAGCCCCATTTTCTTCCCAGCTGCCATGGATATGTGTTATAATATATGGGCAGTGCTGTGCGTCTATCGCACTGCATCTTCTGCGCATGTTTGGTGACCTGGGAGAGGGCGGTGAGACCACATGTGAAGATGACTTCATTTAGAAGCATGTTCTCTCTGGAGCGTGTTCATAACCGTCAGAATTGGCCTGCAAGCAAGCAGCCTTTCATTTCAGAGTTCAACTGGAATCAGAGCATTTATTTTACTAGCTGAGTTGAGTGTTTTGGGCTGTGGCTCCGTCTGTTTTTGCATCCTTTATGAAGTATTAAGATTATAACTTAAACACAAGAAACCAGCTTATCAGTAGAATAAAGAAATAGATAATTACAAAAGAGCTGTTCACTTCTGCAGCTTTCATCAGGAAGCACCACACGTCACATGTCATTCACTACAGAGATGGCGTGTGGCCACAATCACAGGCGTGAAAAGTTGAATCACAGACAGGTGTGCAAAGATTTTCAGTTAGAGTGCTGTTATTTATTTTGCTAATGCTGTTGAATAACCAAAAATGTGCCAATGGGATCAATAAAATTATATATTCTGTTACTTCAGAAATAATGTAAACCACCTGCAATGTGAAATTACAGAAATTACAAGCCAAAATTTCACTTCAATGCATGTCTGGGGATTCAGGATAATGAAGTTAGGGGAAAGCACATCACATGACATGGGATTCCACACCGCACCCACAGTGCCCACCGCATCCATCACGCCCACAGTCCCCACTGTGCGCGCCGCACCCATCGCGCCCACCGCGCCCACAGTGCCCACAGCACCCATAGCACCCACCATGCCCCGACTGGTCATACTACCACATACCGAAGTCTGAATTATTTCACCGTTCTTTTCAGTGGCACAGGCAGCTGACCGCAATGCTTCTGTGGAAGGAGATAATTGCCCTGAAAACACAGATGTGTGGGACGGACAGCAGCAGGTTAAACCAGCAAGTGCTGATATCCACTGCAGAGAAGGTGAGACCGAGACAAAGAAAGGAGCCGCTTGAGCTGGTGCCTCCAAGATACTGTAGGAAAGCCGAGGAGAAGTTAGAGGGCGCTCCGTCAATCTGAACTTCAAGTTAAATGAGCTGATGTAAACCTTGCCTGTGTAGCACAGGGGAAAGGAGAGAACTCGTTTCCACAAACACAAAGCCGGTGCCGGTGCTGGTTTTGCTGCTTTTGAGAACCTGCCCGGGTTTCCATCGGTTTCAAAAAAGAACAGAACGGAAATGTTACCTAGGCGGATGTGAGAGTAAAGCGAAGGTTCATATCTGTTTCGGATTTTAAGTTTTCATAAGCTGCCGAACCGAAAAACGTTTTCAGAGTATGACTCGTTGGGCTGCGTCTCTGCTGCCTATATCACCTTTTGTCTCTGTAAAGGCTCCCTGTGTGTGAGTGAGTTTATCCTTTATTCTCACTTGCTGTTACACTACTGTTCTTTTAAGGATTGCACAACAAAAGAGTTTTTCGCTAAAACTGAATTTTGCAGTCTGCCTCATGCTCTCTTTGTTATTTGAGTGCCACAATATTTTATTTATTCAACCTGCAACATATTTATAATTTATTATTAAATCTGGCCAGCAAATCGATCTTCCGTTTTCCACAGAATAAAAAAAAAGATGTAATATTATTGCACTAACAAGCTGGCAAGTTGTTTCACCGCTGGCGCCGGTGATTTTAGACAAAATTATATCAGTTATGGATTGAATTTTCTGCATATGCAGGTTTGGACACGATAACCCGTCCCACTTTCCCAAATTCTGAGACCAGCTTTAATGTGGTGCCAAGGGCCAACTTTTTTTGGGGTGGAAACGCACAGAACTAGTTCCAGACTGGGAAGGAGTCTGGCATCGGGTTGGTGGTAACGAGGCATGAGAGAAGGGAGGAATAAGGGGAAAATTAAAGGCAGAGAAGGAAGAGAAGAAGAGGACAGAGTGTGAGGATAAGTAACGACAGTAAGAGGAGAGGGATGTTGGTGGTGTAGTGGTTAGGATGGTGGTCTAGTGGTTAGGATGCTTGCCTCTGGACCAAAAAGTTGCAGGTTTGAGTCCCACCTCTGGTACTGCCATCATTGGATCCCTGAGCAAGACCCTTAACCTCAACTTGCTCCAGGGGGACTGTCCCTGAATTTAGAAAAAATGTAAGTCACTCTGGATAAGAGCGTCTGCTAAATAATGTAAATGAGAGCACCCAAGTGTCCACCTGCCCTCCTTCCTGAGACAGATGCTTGTCAGTTGACCATGCTGTGGGTGGTAATCTCACTCTACAGCCCCTTAACCAGAAGGTACGTCTGAGTGAATGTGCAATGCATCTTAGTCCTTGCTAGCATTATGAACTGCTCATGATGCAAAAAAAACTGAAAATTGTGGAAGCTCTGAAAGAAGAAGCAGGAGTAGACACAGGATGAACCAACGAAAGAAACAGAAATAAACCAAGACCACCTTCATCTAAGACCCTCTACCAATAAAATACTTTGAATAAATGGAACCAAATGCAAAGATGTAGATTTATACCTGAAATGCACACACATTCAGACACACACACAACATTACCGCTGCATACAAAGATTAACCTCCTGGTTGACTGCACACAGTGTTTTGATAATTCATCCACCGTTTTGCATTCAGATTCATTCTGATGCCTTCTGCCTTCATTTGTACTCAACACGTTCACTCTTTGGCAGGAAATGCTTTCATTTCTCTGCTCAACAGGTGGCAGGACGGAGGCGGGAAGTGTGGCCATGGCAACGAGCAGGCTCTCACAGGCTCTCGCAGAGTAGGTATTGATGCAGCCTCTCTGCATGGACACAATCAGTTGGACTGAAATGGACCTGTCTGGATGGGGCTGGATCAAGTGCACGTTTGGACAAGCAGGAAGGGTATTAGTTAAGGAGGAAGACCTCAAGATAACCTTTGTTTGGGAAAATCTTTTCTCTACTGTACTGATTTACGATGTGCTACTATCCGCTAGCAGTCTGAGACAATCGGCATCTTATGTTACCATTAAACGCTAGTGGAATTAGCATTATCTTGCGTAAATTAACATTACGAATACATTCCGTTCAGCTGTTTTCTACTACTTTTTTAAGTAGGTTGTTGGAAATTTTCCTATCAGATACTCCATGCATATCGATGCAGGTTCCCAGTATCTCCCTGCGTTTTGACCGATCAGGGGACGGTGACGCCACCAGTTTGGGTTAGTCACACTTTTGACCCTGCTAATACGTAGGGCCATGTCAGCAGCGTAAGCTTTTATAAATGTTCCAAGGAGCAGGGCACTGGATCCTGACCCAGTTCTAAAAGACTGGAGTGCAGCAGATTTATATTAGTCAGACCTGAAACACCAAACAGGTGATTTGCTATCCAGCTAAAGAATTACTACAACCAAGCCATCCGAACCTGAGGCAGATCAAACATCAGCCCACCCTGCAGACCACCAATGAAATCCACCTTCTGTATGAATGTCTCCAAAGCAACTGAATCCTACACAGCGACAGTAAGTGTACAAAGAGACCAAGAAAGAGGATTTCACGGGTGACACTCAGGCTGTGGAAATGTTTGCCTACTCAGTATTCTACTGAGACACAAACCAAACTGATGGTGGGATTCATGATATTCGTTGTTAGCTACGGGGACTCGGCAAACCCAGCTTATCGCATACCTTATGAGGTACATTTTGTTGTCATTGACTCCTATGTAATTTTCCCTGGATTGACTCCCGTCAAATCAATCAATGGTACAACAGCTCTCTGCTGATGTGCAGTGCCAGTGCCCGCACTGACAGTCTAGATCCACATCTTCGTGCCTCTCCTGGCCTCACCTCCAGTCTCCACACCTTGTAATCTGAAGGATGGGCTTAAATTAAAATCATTGCTTGATTTCAGAAACATCTGTGCGGAAGGCTACTCAGAGCCACTGGCCCATAAACCCAGAGCCCCTGAGCCCTTAATTGCTGCCATTTCGCTAGTCAGTGAATGGCTGAGGAGCTGCCAGCTTCAGCGGCATCACTGACGGGACTGTGGGACTTCAGGGGACAAGTTTAAACAGCCCATTTGAGGCTCTCAGACAAATAGGACTGACGGATGCCTCTGCAGCCAATGCAAATCAACCCCCCCCCAACCTACAGCATGTCATGAAATACTGAGCTACCTAAGTATTAAATCTGTAAGCTAGGCAAAGGCTTTGAACTATCAGGGTCTGAAGAACAAGAGGGAAAAAGAGCGAAAGGGCAGGAGGGGGCGCTGCAGGCCTTTCTGATCACACGTGTCTCACAAGGTTGATGGTATGGCAGCTCATTACGGGGTTACTGTAGGGCACAAGAACCGCTGGGACAGCTGCGATTTCAGCAACATCCATGGAGCTACACCCAGGCTGAGCCATCGTGCTTTTCACACCTGACTGAGAACAAACGAGGGGCTCGGAGAAGACCCACACATGAACCGTGACCAAATGGTGACAGTCACACCCTGGATAAGTCTTGCAGTGCTCTTTAGGACGTCACCCTGCATTTTCACTGCCATAAAACACAACCGTGGAACCAAGCATTTACACCGGAGAGCCTTTGGCTACACTGGCTACATTTCTCATATAATCCATGCGTATCATATAAATAAACAGCATACATATTTCAGTATTTCTAGGCTCACGTATAATGATTGGGTGACTGGCTCCCCTGTTTCTGGGCGTCAATGCGCAGGAAACGGGGCTCCGACACACATGGATCTCCGACATACGCGCTGCGGGTCTGGACCCCCGAGGGCTTCGGCGAGGAGCCCATCGCACAGGACCTTCGTCTAGGCGGTCAGTCGGCCAGTCTCATAGGCTTTAAGTGATGAAAAACTCCCCCCCGAATCTGATACTGTTCTTTATTAGGGGGCAGACAGAGCCCAGTAATATTGGCGTTTTTTGCCATCGGATCGTTCCGTCGGTTCGGTACATCGGTCCGTGCTCCATCAGGGACAGCTGAACAACGTTATCCCCGAGATACCCACCCAATTAACGATGGTGGGGGGGGGGGGGGGGGGGGGGGGGGGGGGGGGGGGGGGGGGGGGGGGGGGGGGGGG
>JAODKC010000568.1:0-10554 GCA_026777985.1 Mormyrops attenuatus
GTCTGGGTAACAATCACTCTCGTTGGATTAAAAAAAAAAAAACGGATAGGAAGACTTTGTATCTAAAAGTAGCTAGTGTGATCTATAATTTCAGGTTTTATACACCCCCCCCCAAATAAATGTACACTATTTAAATAAAATAGTTCATTCATTTTCAAAAACATCCATCAAAATGTGACACTAGGACCCAGGGGATTACTATGACTTCGTACATCTCACTGGGGGCCGAGTCCCCTATGGGTCAGATCCTGGAATCGCCCCTGACAAATACACACACGTGATACCGATCCTACTACATATGCACTAACACAAATGAAACACAACAGTGGCGGTGATGTCACGCCTCAGAATCGCAACAACAGGCATATTAGTTCCCTGCACTAGGAAGTTGGGTCATTAGTTTAGAGTATTAGCCCCACGCGCAGCTGTTGGTGATGCAGGCTCCACCCCTGGGTGGCACCCCACCCGACGCACATGGTCGCTTCAACATGCAGCGCGTGGCAAACAGAATGCTGGGGCTGACGACGAATTTCATAGAAAAGCACTGCGTTTCTAAAAGCTGTCCAGGCTTCCTGCAGGAGTGTGGTTTTGCTGCAGAAGCACTTCCGCGTGAGGGGGAAGGTCGCGGTCTCTCGAGCGGAACATCGCCTTGGCCTCAGTCCGACTCGGCACATGCGGTTCTGACGAAATCGCACATCCTTCGTGTTTATGTCAAAAGTGCTAAGTTAGGGTGACCATGCGTCCTCTTTTTGAGAACCTAAAAAAGCGAGAAATGTCAGAGATTTCACTTTCTTTGATGATGAGGCTTTGCTTTCTATAGTCAGAATACTTCCTGTGTGCATATTCGCTTTGTTCTGACACCTCTCTTTGCGACCGGCCTCACCCTAAATGAGTAGCACTACTTGTGTATGAAATTGCGGCCCTGAATGTTTTCATGTTTCAGCTGTGCTCCTTGAACAGTCTTATCAGGTTCCTGCTTTATAAGGAGTCGCTGTGTAGCTCCCGCTCCAGTGCTGTTTACTCCTGTACCTGGGCATTCACCGGAAGCTCAGCCTAGCCGCACTTATGCATAGTTGACTCCTTTTGACAACATATATGTTTGTAATGTGCCATTTGCCTCACTTGTACAAAAGCATCCGTTAACTAAAAGTAAATGTAGAGTTTAACAGTGGGGACTACAGCCTGGTCCCCTGACCGCAGTTAGCCGCTACGCTAACAGGATGGGGAAGGCGAGCAGCGAGACGGGCCGGCGTGAGCGTCTCACCTTCTGCCAGCACCACGTCCTTCAGCTTCTCCACGGCCTCGGCGAAGCACGCCACCTCCTGGAGCAGAGTGGGGATGTCCTCCACCTCGATTGCCGGCCCCTCGCCACAGTCTGGGGGGGCATCCTGAGCGGCAGCGCCTCTTCTGAGGCCTTTGCTGAAAATCCAGGACTGCAAGGGGAAGCTGGCGGTGCTGGATTGGTGGCAGGTGGAGGAACGCCTGAGGCTGGCCATGGGGGAGGCGCTCCCGACCAGCCGGGCATGCTGGGTCAGGGGGGTCCCTGGGCAGGAGGGGGATGGGTTCGGGTGGCCAGAGGGGGAAGCGTCGGGGGGATCCAGCCCGTCCTGGGGAGGCTGCTCCTGGAGAACTGACAGCTGGGAGAAGGAGGGGGGATGAGTCACATAGTCAATCAAAATACTGCTGGGCGAACTGGCGAAACTGCCCATGGTGTCTGAGTGTTAGTGTGAGTTTGGGTCAGCACCACACAACCATCTTCTCTCTATTGCAGGGCTCTTCAAATCTGGCTTCCCATTCCAAATCCAGTTCTCAGTTTCCCCAGGCAATTAGCTTAATAATTACTGATTCTGATTGGCCACAGAGGCTTCACACCTGGCTCACAGGTAAAGGAAGGCTGGAAAATCAGCAGGGCTCAGCCCTTGAGGCCGGTGATTTGAATAGCTCTGATCTTTACAATAGCGGTAGTTCCAATAAATTGTATGTCTATTTAAAAAAATAATATAGAGATATACATAGTGAAAAGTAAAAGGTCTCCTGAAAACAGCTACACTGCTGACCACTAAACAATATAAAAGGAAAAGAGAGAAAATGCAGCAAAATATGTTTGAACAGAAGAAATGACAGTAAGCATTGCTCAGCCTCACCTACCATATCTAAGGTAAGTGACCTAGTAACTGTTCATCACCGTTACTGTTTGAATCATCCTCCGTAACATACAATTCATTCCCATAACATATACATTTTGTCTGATTTTTACAAATTTTGAAGACAGATTTAAATAATACAAATTAATTATCTAAATTGTTGATTTTCACTCTGGGGTAGTTAAATTGATTGCATATAGGGGGGTACAAGCAATGTAGTTGAAACAATAGTTTTGTGCTATTTAATCTTAAAAGTCTTACGGCAATAAAATTTTTGGCTATCTATTTGAGGAATAATCATTAAATCAGAGCAACTAATGACAATTTTAATATACCTAAAAGTTAAGGTGATGTCAATTGCTCTACACAAAAAAATCACACACTGTATTTCACCGTAACACTGTATTTCACTGTAAACTTTGTGAGAGTGACCCATACATGCCGTATGATGGCGTGGCAACCCCATTCAGGGCAGACCCCCCTACCTTATGTCCTACCCTGCGTGGGAAGCTACAGCTCCCATATGCTGGATAAGATGGATGCATGGATGTATGATGCGCTACTTGTGGCTGAGAAACTGCAGCACGGAAGAAGGCGCTTAGGGCAACGGACTTAAAACCTGAAAATGGTTGTTTCCGTTCCCCAGTGTTGTGCGCATGAGCAGAGCACTTAACCTGAAATGCGCTATTCCAACATCCAACAGAATAACGGAGTGAGGATTTGGATTAAGATTCGTCAGCTGAGGGACGAAAAGTTATGCAAGACTAACGAGGGATTTTAGAGAGCGATATTAAACGCAGACACTGGGATATGGCGATCTCGTTAGACCCATTAAAAAATGACAGCTTAACAATCCGAAAACATCAATAGCGCAGAGAAAAAGAGGACGCGGATGTAAAAAGCTTCATGTTAGTAAACAGATGTTACTCAATACTCTGCTGCTTAATACAGCCCATCACTTAAAACAAACATCAGTTTTTAAGACAACACCCACTTTGCAGATGATGCATGGGCCCCTAGGAAAAACATAATGTTAGCTTCTCTTTAGTATAGTATAGTATAGTATAGTATAGCATAGTATAAATGCTATACTATACTGTACTCTACTGTACGCTGCTATATTATAAATGATCGCTTGAACAAGATTTTATATATATATATAAAAACGTAAAATACAAAATAAGTCAAGAAAAATAATTAAACATTATACAAACTCGGTACTAAGGGGATGAGGTTGATAGAATATATGTGCAAGTATATACCCAATTAATAATAAATGACGTTAGGGGTGGAAGCCTCGACCCTTGTGCAATGTGACAGGAAGACGCTGCTGCCTCGGCTGTCGCGGAGAAGCTTCCGCAAAATGGTTAGGGATGCGGCTCCGGGTGGACAGACGGCCACCTGCCCAGGCCAGCCTCGCTGTGACCCTATAGCCACAGACCTGCACATATATCCTTATACTCTATATAGTAACAAAGGGGGGGGGGGGGGGGAGTTTATCCGCGCATGCAAAATTGTGTTCATTCATCAGGGATGTAAGGGTGTGGCATGAAAACAAATATCTGTTTTATTAAATGGTGAACATCTGCCAAGAAAATCACTGGGGATTAAAACGGAAATACATAAGATCAAGCAATAACGCACTAATAAAATAAAGTGTCCCAAAGTGTTACGGGCGCCTACCTGCTTCAGCCACACGTTGGGTTTATTCGGCAGGATGTCCAGCTTGCTTTTCCCCTTAGGATCGCTCTTCTTGCTCTTGTAGTCTGTAACTGAGTACGGACTATAGCTGGATTTGCCCCCGACCCCACGTTTCAGCATGGCGGTTAATTCACACTGCGCTTCTGCCAAGTAAGAAGTTAATCAGGACGCGGTGAAGCGCCTCATAGCAGCTGGGCTCGGAGTCCGGAATAAAGGTACCGCGACCGGTCCGTGTCAGCGCCAGCCAGCAGCAGCTACCGAAAAGGCATCGCTTCTATGTAAGTGGAGCCCATTACTGAGAATTACCTTACTAGACTCAACAAAATACTCATTCGCAATATAACGCCATACGACCTCGAAACCAGCGAAGAGACTCGGAAATAAAGCGTCTTACACCCAAGTTGCTCATAAGGGGGAAGGAAGGAGGGTGAGATGAGTGCTACTTAAATGACGAGTTGCGGGTTTCCGGCTCCGTTCTTGAACAACACGGGCAAGCATGTGGCCTTGATCGGCCCCAACAGGATTTTGAATGCCATTTTTGTTAATAACCATTTAGCATGCAACCCCCAATAAAACCCAAAGCTGTAGATTTGTCGGCCCTGATACACGTTTGGCATTCACCTGCAGCGCAAAATTACCTTCTTCCTTATCTAACAGGCTAGAGGTCTGTATGGAAACCATATTATAAGCAGGCATTCAAAGAGATGGCAGGAACTAGTCTTTTTATTTAAAACAAAGTCTTTTTATTCAAAACAGTCTTTTTATTTAAAAAATGTACATTAAAAATAAAACAGGTTTAGATATCCCCAATGCAGGTTTTAAGTGTGGCAATGTCCTACTGTTTATGTAATACCAATGCCATGTCGGAACATTTCCTCAAATGTCTCACACTTGAATTCAAGTTCTGTACTTCAAATGGCTGCAGTATCAAAAGGTCACACGTAGGGGGCAGTATAACGATGAACATCCATTCAGTTCTCTCTCAGATGGAGGCAGTGCCGATGTTTGAAGTCCATACAGTCTATAGTTCTGTGGCGGGGCCCCATTCGATGTCGTCAATTTCATCGTTGTCGTCAGAGGTGTCGCTGCCTTGGATCTGAGTGCGTCTCCACTGTACGGCTTCTCTGTGGGCCAGCCTGAGACAGGGAGGAAAACGGGTCTCTGTAAAAGCGTCTGCAACGGCTCATTCGTATGTGACATGCTCAAAATATCAAATAAAAGAAAAACAATACAGTTGTTCTGTAACTTGATAACATTTTCGAAAGAAGTACTTACACGACGAATGGTGGAGAGGGTTTCTTTTCCTGCGGTTCTGCCATTCGGGTCTGGGGGGTGCAGTGAAAGATGAGTTAAAAGTTTGACTCACAGACAGAGTTCATACATCACAGGCACAGCTGAGTGAATCTCTGCCTATCTCTGACCTGCGAAACCACACGCCTCACAAACAGATATTTTACACTTCTGTCAGAGACCCTAACTGCTAAAGACCAACCGCCTTCCTACTACAAACACATAATTTCTATATTGCACTATTAACCTTATAACACTTAGAAAAAAGTGGAATACAGTGTGTTAAAGAGAAACATGTACATTTTACCAATGCAATTCACAAATTGAACAGGGAAAGCCCGCAAACTCAGAAGAAGACACTGTCGTACGGAAAGCCCCGAGGGGAAAATACACTCTGTGCTGAATTACGCTACTGCACTAATGAATTACACACTATATTATATACACACATACACACACACACACACACACACACACACACACACACATACATACATACATATATACATACACACACACACACACACACACACACACAGTACTGTATATATATACACAGTAGTATATATATATATGAGAGAGAGAGAGAGAGAGAATGTCTTAAGGCCAGACTTATGCACAGGCTAACCTGGCCCCCACATTTTTTTCCTGTTTGTTACAGCAGCATTGTATGCTGTAGGTGTAATGACTTTAGTCCTGGCTGGACTAATTCGGCCCAGGCCGCTTGGGTTTATACTCTTTTGTTGTTGCACTGGGATGCACCAAATCCAAATATCACAATCGGCACTGAGAAGAATCTCGATTCTTGGAGTAACGTAGGAGTTAAGAGACATTAAGTAGCTCAGAAAATGAGCCTTTCATTCTCCACCTGATTGTGTAAGTGCTGCCTGACTTGCTCAGGACCACACTGGCTGATGCCCACCTGCTGGAGTTTCTCCTCTATTGCTGAGAGTGAGGCTGGTTCATGGGTCTCTGGGAGGTCCTCTGAAGCGGGAAGCTCAGGTAATGATTCCTGGGAGGGGGGGTTCGGCGCTCGGAAGTCCGGCGGAACGTCAGACTGGGGACTGGAGTCCGAGGCCTGAACAGGGCTGCTGGGGACGTGGGCGAGAGGCTTCGGTTTGGGCACATGCAAGATGGGCGGCAGCTCCCGGGGAGGGGCCTCCGACACGGGTTCGAAGTCCTGAGTCGGACTGTCCTGCCCCCTAGTGGGCTCCGAGGAACGGGCCACGCCCATGTTTCTGCGGCTATCATGTCTGGGATAGTGGTCAGCAAGGTCTTCATTGTCGGTGTAGGCCTCGCCATCGGTATAGCCATCTCCGTCCGTGTAGGCCTCCCCGTCCGTGTCCTCATAGTCGCTTGTGGCCCGGCTGTCACAGCTCAGGTAGTCGGAGGAGTTGGTGCGGGTCAGGGTGTCCAGCTCCTCTTGTTCCCCGCCCTCCAGCTGCATGCACAGTGAGACAAGCCAACAGTTCAAAACAGGGCATAACCCACAAGACATTCCACACAGCAACTCCCTGCAAAAGGACTCCACCCCTACGCACCATGACCTCAGACACCCAGACTGGTTTGGCCTGCTGTTGATGGATCTTGTCCTTGAGAACTTCATACCACACATCAGAGTTGGGCTGAAGCTCAATACGCTCTGGGGCAGGTAGCATGGAACAATATCAGAAGGAAAATTAGCGTTTAATCAATGACTTCAACACTCAATGCCTAACGACCAAGTAGCACAAGATATCTAGGCATTATAGACCAAAAAAGATACAGAGAAGGCAGGAGCCGCCCCCCCCGTCCCAGTGCGGGGGCTCACCTGCAAACAGGTGGCTGTAGTACTTGCGCGTCTTGCGCGCCTGGGCGAAGAGGCGCCGGGAGCTCTTGTTAGAGTTTGGACAGAGCCTTTGCCTCATGACCTTCACATCCTTGCGGCTGTGCGGGTCTAGGAACAGCACCAGGGGGTGGTACTGGATGTAACTGAGCCTCTCCACGGCTGTGGGCGTTATATCCACCAGGGGGTGCTTGTTCTGCGAAAAGCATCCGAAAGACATTAGAAAGAGAGACTGAGAGAGTGAAATGGACGGACAGACAGACTGGGAGGCAGACAGACAAACAGGCAGGCAGATAGACAGACAGATAGATCATCACTGGCTATCAAACTGGCTACCCCATAAAACTGTCCCCATTTCAGCAGGGTGCCCCTTTTAATTCCACTCACCTGCTCAGCTATCTGCCTCACCGTCTCCAGCTTAATGACTGAGGAGGAACCTTCACCTCCATTGCGAGGAACCATGTCTGTCCAAGAGCAAGAAAGTGGAACAGGGTTAGGACTTTAATCCCACGTGAAATACAAGCCTCTCTTTGTTGATTTGAAATGTATACTCAGACCCTCAATTACAGGCTGCATACCTGCCAGCTGAAATTCCTCAGGCATCTCACTGGCCAGCTTCTCCATGGCAACGTCATTCAGAGGACCCATAATGACAATGGGGCGCTTAAAACCGGCTGCGAGAAACATAATCAGACCAAATTAAGTAACATTTTTCCCAGCAGAAATCATGGACGTTTAATAACGTCGTATACATTTCTTTCATCATTCTCACACATAACAGTATAATATCACTTAATTACAGCTTTGTCCCTCACTCGTGTTTCAGAATATCGTCACTGTCTGATGAAAACCGCCGTTAGACGATTTTGACTTTTTACTGGAGATGGAATACGCCTATTCTCCTGTCTACTGATAGTGCTTGATATCTGATTGACCAATAAAAAAAGTTTTGTGAAGTCATATTAACTGTTTGTACTAATTAACATTTATATTCATGACAGTCATTTGTATGGATTACTTTATATTGCCAATTTTAACAACGTTGATAGCTAGATTGCTGGCTAACTAACTAATTGTGAATATAAAGCAAGATTTCTATCTTCCTACAATGACATGTATTGTCTTGCTAACAACAATTGACTCCATTTAAAACATTAAACCACTGACGGCTGTGTAATGATAGGTTTCTCTTTGTGCTGCAAAGGATGTCTCAATACATTGTTTTATTTGCAATGCAGTTTTTTGAGCAAGTATTTTTTCACATGCCTGAAATAATTTTTGGAGATATCATTTTTCACTGAACAGCGATGATGTGTTAATGATTTGAACAGTAAGGCAGAACACCACTGATGAAAAGCACTTTCTGCGACAATGACGCCGATCGTTGACCTCCATCAGCCCTGCCTTTACCTTCTCTCAGCAGGACCTTCTCATATGCAGGGTATTTTCCCTGGATGGTGAGCTGAAGGAGATCATCCCGGCTCTTGCGGATGTTTTTCTTCGCCCCCCGCAGGCCCCGCAGCTTCCAGAATTCCGCCCTGGGGCCCGAACCCTGCCGCTCACTGCTGCTGGCCCTCTGAGTGCGCTCGAGATTTGCTATGGTCTCCGCCCTGATACAGTAGAAAGAATGCCAGGTGGTCAGTATCTTTCCAGAAGTGTTCCACTGTTACCACGGTAACCATTGTGTACTGGAGCAGCACGTTTCCCAGAGACGCACCTCGCCTGGTTCGGGATGGTTCCCTTTTCAAGCTCGTGCAGATCGTTGCCCATGCGGATGGCCAGCCAGTTTCCCAACTTGCCACGGTGCATGGTGTCCACGACCCGGAACACCTCGCCGCGGGTGAAGCCCAGGCCGGTGGGGCCCTCTGGTTCGTGGTCGAAGTGCGTGCGAATGTAGAAGGAGTCTCCCAGGCTGGACTTGAGGATCTTCTTGTAAACTGTCAGGGGATTGGGGAAGCAAGACGTCACCATGAGGGGAAAAGTCATGGGGTCCTTTCTCACCCCCCACCTCCAGCCTCATGAACTCACTATCCATCTTGTTCTGGGTGAAGATCTCCACCGACTCCCCTTTGCGAATGTTCAGCAGGAACATGGCAGCCTCCTCACGTGTCATGCGGCTGAAGTCCACGCCGTTCACCTGCAAAAGCCACGGCAGGGAAAGGTAAACACAGGGGGGTTTGGCCGGGGGAAGGGGGGGGTTAATGCCTACAGAATATCCACTTTTTATGTGAAAAAACATCTCACTCTAACATATAGAGCAGATTTTGCTTCTAATAAAATACATTTATAGCATTTTACAGTTTTACATTGCACTAAAACACTTTAATACACAATGGTGGAAAATATACTCAACTTTCATACTTAAAGTTCAGATACCAAACCAACATGTTACTCAAGTAAAAGTCATCCAGTAAAATACTATAAGTAAAAAATACCAGGTTTTTGCAGAGGTTGCTGGCGCAGATTAACGGAATTACTTTTTTATACTGTGGAAAACAAAAGATCGATCTACCAGCCAGATTTAATATTGCATTATAAACATTTCGCAGGCAGATACGTTTAGGCCTCTTATACATGGGGAATGAACAAACTAAACCCCTCGTCCTCCACTACAGAAAACGACCGAGGGTCCAATGCAATCATCACCTAGCAGCTAACTGTGCTGCTAACTCAGAATATTGATAAAGTTTAAGTATTGGACGGTAATTTTGAAATGCTAATCTATATATTGTGCATCTCTAAATATCATTTGTTCCATCTTCATAAAGACAGGATGTAATGTTCATTATTATTATTTTTATTATTATTGTCATTATTATTATTATTATTATTATTATTATTATTATTAATAATAATAATAATAATAATAATAATAATAATAATAATATATTGCTCAAGAATAAGAGAAAAATCACGATTCTGAGTGGGGGGGGGGGTTAAAATTGTGATTCATATTTTATCCAGAATTGTGCAGCCTCTCGGTTACTCTGCATGCAAGAATATTTTATTTTAACTGGATGAGTAATGAAGTAGTTGTGTAGAATGTAACAGAGTAAAACGTTTGGCCTAGAAATGTTGTAAAGTGAAAGTTGCAACAACTTAAAATACAAGTACAAAGTACAGTAACAAATTATTTGTACTTACACCTCTGTTAATACATGACAGTAAATAATTAAACTATATTTTTGCAGCAGGCTGCTAGTTAGCCTAAGGGCACCGTTAACATTGCCTGTTAATATGTGCTTAATGATGCAAATCCTTCATGTGTCTCTAATTGTTTGGATAAACCGTCACGACCCACCCAGCACCCGATGTCAATGGGACACTTTTTTGGGCTAAACCTGGTCGGCCCGTCATGCCCTTTATTTAGACCAGAAATAGTTGTCATAAATTGGGCTGTGTTGTCTGTCTGATTTGGTACAAATTTACCCAAGATGGGCATCTCTTTCAGATCACATACAGCCTACAGCCCGTACATACAGCCTACAGCCCGTACATACAGCCTACAGCCCGTACATACAGCCCGTACATACAGCCTACAGCCCGTACATACAGCCCGTACATACAGCCTACAGCCCGTACATACAGCCCGTA
>JAODKC010000569.1:0-10540 GCA_026777985.1 Mormyrops attenuatus
TAATTTCCCAGTAATGCTAGTTAAACTGATTGGCCTATAGTTTGCTGGATTACTTCTATCCCCTTTTTTGAATATGGACATTTTGTTCTGAGATCTTACAGAAGCTAATTTTATTATGGTATGATGAGTGTTGATAATGGCCAAAGGGCTTCGTAACAAGTCAGTCTAAGTAACCATTGCATTCACTTTACTACAACATTATCTGCCATATCAAAGTTTGACGTATTTTTTCACAATTTTTTTCTTCACTTCTTAGAGGCACTTTGGTGGTTTCTCTTCCATGGTACCTTAAGAGCTATAGAATGTCCACACTGTAAGAACAAATCAGTCTGGTCAGCTGACTGACCTTTACTGGTGTGTTATTTTTCTCAGTCCTCCCCCCCTTTTTTTCAACTGGCTAAACAACTAAAAGCACTCGTCATCACGGTTGGAAGGAGGCAAAAAGGTCAAAGTGACTCAAATAAGATTACCCCGCTTTAAAACACACTAAAATGACTGCACTGTAAAGTTCAATTCTAATTCTGCTGTCAAAAAATAACAGAATTTAATTTGAAGACCAGGCCTTCATTTGACTTACTTGGGAGTATAGAGTATAACACCAATCACAGGGATTCTGTTCACATTTAGCAAAATGGTGGCAAACTGTCACATTCGCAAAAGCTGTAGAGTGTACAGTTAGCAAACCATCACAATCGATAGACCCAGGGTAATGGGCTACACTACACACTAGCTAATGAATTCCCTTTCATCTGCGCTTCTGCAATTATAACCAGTGATGAAGAGGCAAAAAGTCACTAAACTCAAAAACTTAAGCTTGCATAATGTTTATTATCCAACCATCCATCTATTTATCTTCCACCCGGAAATAAGCGGATGATACATTGTGTTAAGAAAAATGCAAGCTATACAAAGGTTTGAAAATTCATTAAAAAAAACTTTAGCAGATTGAAAGAGATGGATCTAAGTGGACTTTTCATGAGCTAAAGTAGTGAATTTGTATTGAGGTGGTTGTAGTCCCAGCTTTGACCCATTCTTTATATTATTCATACTTTAAACTTGTGGGAGGCCCAGAGAGACTATTACAACAGATCGAGAACTTCAAATAAACAGAGCAGATTATTACGGGGGACGTGACGTCATTCAGAGCAGATTATCACAATCCGGCAACACAGAGAAGAGGGAGACGCAGCTGAACAGATACAAATCACCAAATAATACACAGAACGAGGAAAGAGAAGATCATCACTGGGAGTGTGCTCCATCCAGCCACAGAGTGAACAGGGGAATACAAGAACATCCACCAGAGGGACAAAAAGGGGCAGATTAACATCAATAATTATCTCACTCATACTGTTTCACTCAGGGGAGTTTGTCTTACACTAAACTATTCTGAGGGCAGAAAGAAAATTCAGAAGCCAATCAGATTGTAGAGAAGGTGAGTCCAACCAACTAGAGGAGGTGAGACCAACCAATCAGATGACTTGGTCACACCTCCTTTAGTTGCTTGGACCCACCTTCTCTACAGTCTGATTTGTTATCTTTCCAATAAAACCAATCACTTTTCGTGCTCCCTCAGAATATTTTTATGTAAATAATACTCCCATAAGCTATAGTTTCAACCCTAAAACTTCAGTCCCTTAATCCTGTCTTACAAAAATCTGTGCTACATTTTGTATTTAAAATGATAAATTAAGCATGACATTGTGCTGGTAATAAACCAAGGAATAATAGGACAATAACAACATTTAATGTGAATCATATTTATGAAGCAGTGCAAAGTCCCTTAACCTGAATGTCATAATCTGAATCCGTTCAGGTAAATAAATCACTATAATATTTATACCAGTAATAATCTCTTAATCGTTTTATTTATCAAACACTGGAGCATAAAATGTTTATTAGCAAATGACTCACAGCATAGCGCATCTTGAATTACAAAGCCTGGAAAACCATCAAATCGTGGTGGAGTCCAATGAAAGACAGGGGGTGTGTGTGCCTTCCAAATCGAAAATATGAGAGTGATTTGTTAGCGAAGAATTATTTTTCAGCTGTTTAATTTCTAACTCTGCAGACACTAATGGCATAAATTAAGAAAGATTAGTGTATTTTAGGAATGTTCTGGTCCAGGAAACCTTGAAAACAATGTCAGCTGGGACGCCTCCCATCTGCATTCATCTGTGGTGACCCAGGATGTCACATAGAGCCATCACCATTGCACTTTCAGTGATGTCATCTCTGTCACGCAGGATGTGCACCATCAGTGACGACACTATTAGCTACATTATTGAGTTATCGTGCATGTACTACTATATGAATTTAACCTTTCCTTCTTCTTTGTGCTCATCATAGCCATCCAGCGCCTACCATCTCAGCTTACTAACTGGGTCTCCTAACCCAGACATTAGCGCTCTGTGTGTGTGTGGAGTTTTCATGTCCTTTGCATGTTGCCCAGCGTTCCTCTATGTACTCAGCTTTCTTGCTGCTGTTTTCATTCCCTTTAAATTACCCATGGGGCTCTCCCTGTGCTTCCTGCCACAGGCCCCAGGATCATCCTGACCATGAACTTAATAAGGAACCGATAACGGGTCAGGAAAATGGATGCTTTTATGAGAATTTGTGGTACATAGATGGAGTTTAAGAGGAAGCCTGTACCAAAGTATGTTTTTTCTATGACAATGTTTTTCTAGCTACGAAAAGTTCCTACTATTTCAAACAAACTAAATGGATCACTTGTTAGGTGACCTTACTAAACAAGCTTGATTTAACCCAGCCTTGCCCAACATAAAGCAGACTAAAACTGAGTGATATATAAAGGTCCATCAAAATTCCAGGATACTGTGTTGTAAAAACAGAGTAAAATGGTAAATGAAGGCCGACACTCATGTCACTTGATTAACTTACGCTTGGTTACTTCATATTAAAGTTGCATGTAATTAAGATATTTCTTTAGAAATGAAAAGGGATTTGTCTCCAGCCCCCCAGGGCTGAAATGTGTGATAAAGGATTAAAAGCCCACATCCCTTGCCAGCTTCCTACCTCCGTTATGCAACTGTTCCGAGCTGTTAAGCTATATCAAGATAACATTCTGTAGATGGGCAGTGCTTTCAAGAGCAAATCACGTTTCTGCCATTTAATTACATTTGATTTCCATTGTGTTTTCTTATTTTTATAGTCTGGCACCGTATAAATGGTCAGTATGAAATATAGGAAACAGGGAATTTAATTAATCTGTGTTGCCTAGTAATTTAAACCGGCCCACTAGGACAACTCTGTGAAGTGATTTATGGCATATAATAAAAGTTTACATTTAGTGTCAGTGGTACTCGAGCCTGTCAAAAATTAATTATAAGTCATCTATAACTGCTGTCTTCTACATGTGTTGGTATTAATCTCATGTTGTTACCTCCCACAGAGTCAGCGCATGATGGAAATGGGACAGGCACCTGAAAAAGCCACATTTAAATGCTGGACTGTGGCAATGGCTCAAGCCGTGGCTAATTAACCGGGTACATCTATGTAAAACAAGAGGTAATGCACACTGGCAGGATGCCCCCTACAGTGTCTGTGGGTCTGAGCCAAACCACGGGACTCACTGTCTCCTGTGTCAGAGTGTCTCGGAGAAGCTGTGAGGCTGGCTGCGAGGTCCTGGCTTCCAGAAAATGCCGTCCAAGCACATTAAGAGCAATGAGTAAGAGGCAGCATGCAGATCCGCGTGGAGGGACTGTCTCCACTCCATGCTGCAAGGCAGCATGGGAGTGTTTGACCTTTGGATGTAATCGAGCTTGGTGACCTCTGACCTTTACCACCTAAAACAAACCCCAGCCCCATGCCTGACAGCCAATGTTAGGTCTTTGATAAAGGCAGGCAGGGCCATTGATTAAGTACGGACATGCACGTTGGCCCACATATCACACCTACAGCTTCCTGCATAATCAGAGGCTTTGTTTAAAGACAGTAGAAGTTCCCAGAAAACCCGTTGAATAGCAGGACAGCAGGGCAAAAAGAAGTAAACAGCATAATAACATAATTTGCTTCACTGGGGGGTATTGCATGAAAGTAGCTAAAGAAAGACAGACTTTCCCAAAAAAGTCAGATTCAAACTAGCGGCAACTCTAAACTTAGCCTCATGTCGTTCCACTAACGCAGTTCAGCTTTAACTAATCAAGGCTCATACAAGACAGACTTGCATAGTCTCACTTTGTGTGCACACCTGAGCTATTTAAGAAGCCCAAATGAATGGATGAACAATAGATCGATCAAATGAACCGGAAAGCGTATAAAACGAGAGCGGTGTTTTTTTTTTCCGCCACAGAACAAACGCTGCTGATGGGGCTGCATGAAAAATACAAAGATGTAATCGTTAAAAAAGGCTATATTGTGGGCAGAAATAAAGCCAGGGAGTTGGCTTGGCAAAGAATTGCAGACAGACTAAATGCATAAGTTATGTAAATGTTACAAGTGCCTAGTACAGTGGCACGGTGGTTTATTCTGTCGCCTTACACCGTGAAAGTTCCTGGTTTAATCCCCATAGCCACTAGGGAACCTTCTGGGTTGAGTTCACGTGTCATTCTTACTTTATAATATTATTCTGTATTATTCGATCTCCATAAAATACTTTCAATCGCATCCATGGGAAATGTTCTGCAGAAATAACCATATCTTGTCTTTGCTATTTTACTAATAAACTTTCAAAGTAGACAGTGACTAAACAAAATATAAAAATATCTTCCTGTTCATGTTATTTTAACAATTTTTTTTTCAGTTTCAGTCATTTTTTGTTTCACCTTTGTAATATGGGTACTCTTTATTAAATTATTTTGGAATTAATTAGAATGCGTTCCCACACGTCGTTCTTTGAGACAACGCTTAACTAAGCAAGACAGTTAACCTGGTCAAGAGCAGACTTGTTCACTCGGCTAAGTTACCATGGTAGCTCAGCGATTAATTTAAAACACATTGATGGAACGGAACTCCAACTTAAATGAGTCAGACTTGTTGAAATAAGTCAGACTTTCCCTTAATCCTGCTTTGTGGAATGCCCCCCGGACCAAGTTTCAATCCTTGTTTACTGTTAGTCTGAGAGGGTTTAAATGCACCACATATGGATGTTATGCATTTGCTGTTAGCCAGGTACAGCAGTTTGTATTAATTCTGCTCTGCTGTGGCCTAAAATGAAGCTATATATACGGCTTGTCTGCCCATTCAGTTAGCAGGTAGAGGGTAACACTTTATAATAACTCTAAGTCTTGAGGAACTCCAGGCGGATCTCATCCACCCCCAGGGTGCGGCCACCAAGGAGCTTTTCAACCACCTCAGCGACCTCCACCCCAGAGATAGGGGAGTCCACCCCCAAGTCCCAAGACTCTGCTTCCTTATGGGAAGGCATGTTGGTGGGATAGAGGAGGTCTTCGAAGTATTCCTTCCACCGACCCACAACGTTCCGAGCTGAGGTCAGCAGCGCCCCATCTCCACCATAAACAGTGTTGATGCTGCATCGCTTTCCTGCCCTGAACCACCAGATGGTGGACCAGAATCTCCTCGAAGCCATCCAGAAGTTGTTCTCCATGGCCTCGCCAAACTCCTCCCACACCCAAGTTTTTGCCTCAGCTACCGCTGAAGCCACATTCCGCTTGGCCCGCTGGTACTCATCAGCTGCCTCGGGAGTCCCGCAGGCTAAAAAGGCCTGATAGGACTCCTTCTTCAGCTTGATGGCATCCCTAACCACCAGTGTACACCAGCAGGTTCGGGGATTGCCGCCGCGACAGGCACCGGCCACCTTACAGCCACAGCTCCGGTCAGTCGCCTCCATATTGGAGGCGGACAACATGGCCCATTCAGACTCAATGTCCCCCGCCTCCCCTGGGACATAGGCGAAGTTCTGCCGGAGGTAGTTGGAAGGAGTTGAAGCTCCTTCCAACAGGGGATTGCGGCAGACATTCCTAGCAGACCTGCATTATACGCTTGGGTCTGCCAGGCCTGACCGGCTTCCTCAATCACCAGCAGAACCAACCCACCACCAGGTTGACAGCTCCGCCCCTCTCCTCACCCAAGTGCCCAATACATGCGGTTGCAAGTCCGATGACGCGACCACAAAGTGAATCATTGAACTGCGGCCTAGGGTACCCTGGTGCCAAGCGCACATATGGACACCCTTATGTTTGAACATGGTGTTCATCATGAACAATCCATGACAAGCACAGAAGTCGAATAACTAATCACCGCTCGGATTATGATCAGGCAGGCCATTCCTCCCAATCACACCCGTCCAGGTTTCACTGTCATCACACATGTGAGCATTAAAGTCCTCCAGCAGAACAATGGAGTCCCCACAAGGGGCGCCTTCCAGCACCCCCTCCAAGGTCTCCAAGAAGGCCGGATAGTCTGGACTGGTGTTTCAAAGCCCTTCCCCTGACTCAAAGTTCAAGGTAGGCGACCCTCTCGTTCACCGGAGTAAACTCCAACACACTGACACTGAACCAGGGGGGCTATAAGCAGACACACCCCTGCCCGGTGCCTCTCCCCATGGCCAGAATACAGTCCAGCCCCTCTCCAGGAGTTCGGTTCCAGACCCCAAGCTGTGTGATGAAGTGAGCCCAAGTATACCTAGTCAGTGTCTCTCAATCCTTCCGCACCAGCTCAGGCTCGTTTCATACTATTGAGGTTGCATTCCATGTTCTGAAAGCCAGTTTTGGCTGCTGATGTCGGTCCATCGAGGCCCCTGCCTTCGACTGCAACCCGACTTTCACTGCACCCGACCCCTATGGCTCCCCCTGCAGGTGGTGGGCCTACAGGGGCAAATGTCGTCACATCATTTTCCCAATAAATAAAAGAGGGGTGTAAAAGACTGTTGATCAGAAATATGGCAAAACCCCAAAAATGGATGAAGATGCAGGAGGCTTTCCCAGCAGTGAGAAAAAAACACAACAAATAAAATATATTCATGGAATATGCAGCGGAACTAGGCTCATGATGTAGAATCTGAGCATTTGATTACAGTGGCTCTGCTTGGGGATGTCAGTTTGCACGGAAATTCCCCAGGAATCTCTGTCATGAGCAGGTGGGAGGCATGTCTTGCTACGGAATATAAAAACAGTCTCTAAACATAAGGTAAACCTTTCCTCATCATCTAGACTGACCAACTAAAGAAACTGCTGGCCAGCACAATCTATTCCTTATCTCTTCTCGTCTTTGCTTCACTGGCTAATAACATTGTCATGACACAAATAGCTTCCCTATTCACTATGCCACTGACTCAGTAACAAAGAATTATAGCCTTATTCTTTAATAATCTCACAGTGTTGGATGTAGTTAATTTATAAACACTGCTCGTTCCCCTTTTACCTTGCAACAAGTCTGTTACACCACATAAGTTATGCATATAGCAATCTGTGACACCCTATTTCTGACACACGTAGGCAAACTCTACATGGAAGAGAGAGATTTTTGATACATGACCCTCATCAGGAATGATTTGAAAGCAATTATGAAACAAATTACCTGACAGAATCTGGACTGAATGTATTATACATGTATTTAGGCACCATAAGCGTACTATAAATGAGATATTTTGCCTTAAATAACTAAGTAAAATTCAAGCATTCACTCCTGCCATTGAACATGATAATTACAGGCTTCATGTAAAATACAAATCCTGTTGTGCTGCCCTATTATTCAGTAATAAGTTATAATGGCACCACTGGCTGCTGGTTTTACATGACTGGGATGATGGCTGATGAGTTACTGGGGACATCCCACAAAATTCCACTTCCACCTACAGAGCTGGTAGACTGTAAATCTCCTGTTTGTTTAAAGCAGGATTAGGTCACTTACTAGCTGGAACCATGCAAAAGACTTTTTTATCATGGTATATGGGCAGCACACAAGCTCAGTGGCTGTATGTTCTACCCATGGATCTTCTCCAGGTTCTCCAGTCTCCTCCTCTAGTCCATAAACACAGGACAAACTGGCAAATCTGAGAAGATCATAACAGGCACGTACAGTGCCGCCCCTGGCCAAATTGGGGCCCCCCCATTACAAAATGACTGTATCACGAGATGCCAATCAGGTTTACAACCTTGCGGTGTCAGATTACTCGTCTCTTTCTTTCTCTCCTGCCTTGGGGTGACTTGGTGCTCTACGCGAGCCTCATGGCAGCGATGCGCATCCTTTGCGCATTTGCAGAGAATCCGTCCCCTTGCGGAATATGGGGCCCCCAATGGATCGTGGGGCCCTATGCACAGCGCATGTTCTGCGAGTAGGGAGGGGCAGCACCGGGCATGTGCACCCTGCAATGGACATGGATCCCGTCCAGGGTGTTCTCCTGTACTGTTCTTCCTGGGATATGACCCTAACTGTCCGTAACATTGTGCTGGATAAGATGGACAGTTAGATACAAGTGATTTATCCATGTGTCCATATATTTATAAGTCCATCTATTTACGCAGGTCAAGCAGTTGATTTACATATACTCTGTACATGTCAGGGGTGTTACGTTACACGAAATTCACAGTTTGGTACAAACCTCAGTTTTTGGTTCAAGGTTTGGTGCAATTTTGGTACAGCAGGGAAAAAAGAAACTGTCTTGAAATTATTATTCAAACTGCAAACACAAATGCAATTAGGAACAGCCGTAAACCAAAGCAATGCGCATCTTTCGCCGTGTCTAAATAACAAAATGTAACAGATACGTCTTTGCACATTGTAAATTAAATGTACAATAAATCAAAAATAAATATCATAACCATCATAATGAACTAAATCCTACGTACTGATACATATCTGTAGTGATGAACACCCCTCTAGCCATAATTATTTTTTCATTGCATTCAGAGTTTCATGGTAAAGGCACCTTAGATGACATAGGGAGACTCACTTGCAGATACTGTTTCTATCTTGCCCCCGTTATACACGTACACTCAAATGATATCGTCTCAAATGAGTTAGCATGATGTGTTTCCAGCAACATATTCAAGTTCAATATAACAGAGCCGACAGACAGTCTTGGTCTTAATAATCAACTACTCTGTCTATAATTATAAGATAATTAATTGTGAAACCAAAATGATCCTAAACAGCTGTTTATAACTTACTGTAACCAGGATTAGCTATAACCATTTTATATATATATAACCATCTCATATATATACATAAAATTCTTTAAAGATATATGCAATTTAGCATGCATCCTGGAAAAAATGCCTTTCTAAATGCCTTTGATTTATAAATATGTAGTTTTTATTATGAAATGCCGCTCGTCTCCATTGCAGCTCCCTGCCCATCTGTATGACGTCCTCCTGTCCCTCCCAGGGTTTGGCCCTGAAGCTGGTTCCGAGCTTCGCTCACAAACAAGTGGGCGGGGAACCAGGTGCAGCCTGTCTTTCTCTAACTAGCGTAATGAGCTGGCCTACCTGTGCGTTTCTATTGGCCCACTGGACTTCTCGTCTTAATAAACAATATGGTCGCAGGGCACAGTGCAAGGCTGTTCCCTGAATCACTGTGCGGCTGTGTTAAGCACAGCCACCTGGTTCTGGGTTTCATGGATGTGAACCCTCCCTCTTCATCCTTACCCCCTTTCATTACCTATCATTCATTCTTGAGTGCGTAATACAGCACTTATTCAAGAAAACTCAACAATCATGATCTATGGTGGCATAAGACACCATTCTGTGGCTCCCGGCCAGACAGACGGCCTGCTGTGGGCATATGAGAGCCTGCCGCTTTGGAGGGCACCAGCCAGCCAAGAGAATGATGTCACTGTCTGCACTCCGAGCAGGGAGCACATGCCGCTGTGCAAGCCGCGGTCATGGTCAGGGTTCGATAGCACACGCCAAACAGCTTTACAGTAATGTGACTCACCTCAGACGGTAGGGATAGTACACATGTACAGGGTGCGGGACAGACATGCAAAGGCAGTTTTCTAATAATCTGTTAAAGCCTGCATTTCAACATGTTTAATGTAATAATGTAAGCTTTTACTTAATCAATTCAGCAGCACATATAGGTGCATATTTCATAAAATGACATCGACACAGCGACTGCAGCCCTCACCTGTGTAAGTGATCTGAAAGGCTGATGGATATATGAATGTATGGTTTGACGGCCACTCTAACGCTTGTTACATGTGTTCCCTGCTGTACCCACCCTCTGCATTGTCCATCCTGTTACATACCTCTCCGTGTCTTCGCTCCACACACATTCATATGTTCTCCCTTCCCCTAGCCAGTATTTTAGCAGTAATGTCCCCAGTCACCCCTGGCATTTGCTGACTGAGTAGTGGTGACCCCCCCCTCCCCACCTCAGGTAAGGTACAGCTTTAGGAAATGTTTTATTCCCATCAACCTGCTGTACCCGGGGTGTCTCTAGAAAAGAGGACTTATGCAGACTGAAATGGAATTTGTGAAGTTGAAAGAAGCTTACAGAGTCTGTACGTAGTGCGCATCTTAGCGGATTTCTGGATGAAACGCTAAGTGGGGGGGGGGGGGGGGGGGGGGGGGGGGGGGGGGGGGGGGGGGGGGGGGGGGGGGGGGGGGGGGGGGGGGGG
>JAODKC010000570.1:0-10539 GCA_026777985.1 Mormyrops attenuatus
CCACAAATGATTCAGCTCAAGAGCTGTGTGGTAATTAGCACAAGGAGTTGAATCAGGTGTGTTAAATGAGGGGAAACTCAAAAATGTGCAGGGCTCCGACCCTCCAGGGGCCGTGCTATAGTCTATAGCACACAGGAGTATTAGGTTATTATGTTCACATTGTTGTCTTGTGGCAACTGACGAATTGAAACAAATGAGCATGCTGTGTGTTCACAGTGGGCAACAGCGCGACAAAACACCTCTTGTCCTTTTATTAACTGCACAAGTAGTGGTGGTCATTAGCCGCTAGCTTACTGGGTAAGGATGTCATGGGGCTGTAACTCTGTCCACTGTTTTAGGGAACATGCTTCGTTTTAAAGTAAGCTACAGGGCTTTTCCCTGCCTTTCTGGAGGGCTTATATTTCACTAAAAACTATCTAATATGCATATCCACATAATTATGGATTATTGTAATTACAATATTAAAAAACACACACTGTATTTTAAAGAGAATACATTAAGAAACAGATTATATTAGATTTATATTTCAAATATGACAAAATGCTGATTTTACAGCAGCAAAATTATTGTATCACTACAGTTTAAACATTTAATAATGATATAGTATGATGCGATCCCATATTAAATTCTTGATGAATGTGGGTTGTTGTTATTCAGCCTGGTTCTAGGTGCCCCTTTTTAACTTTGAGCACCCGCCCCTTCAAACATCTCTGCACGGCCCTGCCCCCCTTAGTCTCCTTTGCTCAAGGCTAAACAGATTCAGCTCAGCTAACCTCTCCTCATACGACATTCCTCAAAGACCAAGAATCATTCTCGTAGCCCTATGTTGCACCCTTTCCAAGGCAGCAATGTCCTTCTTAAGGTATGGTGACCAAACCTGCACACAATATTCTAGGTGGGGTCTGGTTAGGTGGTGCTCAAGTTACCTGATAATCAGCCCAATTTCCACTGGTTAAACACAACATTTATAACAGACAGCCAGAAAGCACACAAAAGCAGGCATATAATGTTCTTGAGTTCGTTGAATAATGTTTTTGATGGAGGATATTTCGGCTTATGATAACTTAAGCTCTGGTTCTGAACTCATCAGTTGAAACATTTTTTACGAATCATTACCTAGCAACATTACAAAGCATTACTAATTAATATTTAAAATTATTCACAGCATTACTGCTGTGTACAAATCAAAATACTGGAAATAAATGTGGCTCTGCTTAAGTTTACAGTGCATTATAGCCCCTCCCCACACACCGACATCATGGGATTGCAGTTACAGACCAGCAATGCTCTGTGGTTTTTCTGGCATAGCACAAGTTCATTTGGCAGTAGAAAAGCGTAGAACCAATATGAAATTAGGCACCTGCCCAGCCTTAGTACCAGCATCATGTTGGTGGAAAATGGGTAATGGAGAGGTGGTGGGGACCTAATGGTTAGGAAAACATACTTCCCATCAAAAGACTGCTGGTTCGAAACCCCAACCAGCAGGGTACCATTAAATCCCTGAACAAGGTACTGCCCCCGCGCACTGCTCCCTGGGTGCTAAACAATAGCTGCCGACTACAATGTCACATATGGGTTAAATGTAGAGGACACATTTCGTTTTTGTGAACCGAGTGCTGTCAACATTGACAATTGATCACTTTGACTTTAATGACGGGACATGGATTTCCCTATGGGAATGAATAAAGTATCACTATTGTAATTTACTAGCTAACACAGACTCAGGTGAAGGAAATTCTTACCTTAAATATTAAAGCTAACAAATATGAAAATCAATTTCCCTACTCTGTTTGTGAGCTCTAGTCTCCATGATGCTCCATACCTGCAGCCCGCTTTCTCTTTGGTGCCTGTTTACTTGTCTTCTCATTTTTTCCTTTCTTGCCCCTTTTAAGCTTTTTATGATCATAGTCGCTGCAACCTTCATTGTCATCTTCCTCTCCAAAATCATTATCCTCTTCACTCCCAAAATCATCTAAAAGAGAAGGCAAAATATTGTACACAACTAAACACCAAAACAGTTGTGCTTCACTGGTTGGAAGGGCATTTTACAGACAGAGAGACAAAGACAGACATTTTGAATTCTTATATTTCTGGTGGTACCTCAGAAACTTGTGACATATTGTGACAAGTTTTGAAATAATAACAACAGTTAAAAATAATATTGAGAGATTTCATATGATGTTAATTGAAAAGGTTCACATGCAGACCCACCTGCTGAATCGTTTTTGGATTTGGAGTCTTGGTCATCTGAGTTGTCACTAAAAGAGCAGTGGAAGAAGACAGTCAGTGTGAAACATTCTCTGAGAGATTACCACTGTTTTACCAAGAGCGCTGAATATGAATGAGACCAAAAAAGAAGGAAGCACGCTGGACAGCTGGCTGGGTCACAGACTGTTTGGTGAGCAAGTAAAGGACAAGCTAATCAAGGCAAATATACTAGAACTGATATAATTACTCAATTAAACTCGACGACAATTTTTGAAAGCATGAACAAAAATAGCCAAAGCCTCAGTTATGTGGAAGCACTTCACATTAAAACTAAATGAAAATGCAGTTGTCGGTCAAATATGCTCAAATATCCAATATACCGTAGATATGTGCCATTTAGCCTCTTGGAGTAGCATAGCCTGAAACACCAAAATATGGGCGTGTGGCATGGAAATGACCATTATTCACATTTTGATATTGACTTCTTTTAAGAACTACTTTGAAGTTCTTTTAATTGCATTTTTTACTACACGTCATATGCCTCTACACAGCCAAATTCAATGTTGCGGTCTTCAGAAAGCCAAACACATAACATGATGACACTTTTGCATTTATTACCAATCAAAACACATGAATAATTATACAAGAATAAGATAACAGAATTGTATGTAAAAATACATTACTTTATATAAATACCATATTGGTTATTAAGGTTAATCCACAGACTTTGTAGTGAACACTTTAAAGTAGGAATTATTTTCTTCTACCGAACTCCACAAACCAATCGTATCACTGCGCAGAAGATACGAACGCGAGCACCCCGGTGATATCTTCTGTGCACTTGTGCAGTGATTTGATGTGTGTAGAGTTCAGTAGGATAAAAGAATTTACACTGTAACGGAGTTGGGACAGGGGGGTGTGACTCCCAGCATGCACTGCTCCTACCGGGTTTTGTTCGAGTTGTTTTGGGGTCTGTTTAGGGGGTTAAATTAGTTATTGTTAAAGTTCTTTGTTTTTGTGTTATGGGGAATGTTAGGAGATAATTTCAGTTAGTTTCATTTAATGTGTGAAAGTTACTGTCGGTGAAATGCCGTGTTTGTATGCCTTGGGGCAGGATTTCAGCCAAGGAGTTGAGTTGGTGCTGGGCATAAATTGCTCCAATTTACATGCTCGGCGCTAGTTACAAAATAAAGGTTTGGAGATTCTCTCCCTTAGAATCTTTTCTCTGGTGTTGTCGTAATTCTTGCATTGACGAGTGAAAAAGAGCAAAATCGTAGCATTGGTGTCAGAAGTGGGATTTGATGGAGAGATTGACACTTCGCGAGATAGAAAAACTTATTCAGCAGCTAGAAGGAGCGAGGCCGAAAGAGAGAATACCGGGAGAAGCGGAGCTGCAGAGGACGGCGGAAGGCTTCCTGGCGGGCTCCAGTGTGCCCAGGCCAACGGCGAAGCTAAAGAGCATTCTCCGATCGCCGACGGCAAAGAGCGATAGCGATCAGCGGCGCTGGGAAGACGGCAGCGTGCCCCCCGCGCAGGCAGCGGCTGACGACGTCATCGAGCGAGGACGGCGAGCCGACGGCGCACCAGTAAAACTACCGCCATACAGAGGGGATGAGCCGCCGGACTCCTTCCTCACCCAGGTACGGCTGGCTGCGGAGTTCAATGGCTGGACCTCGGCGGAGACGGCGGTTCGGGTTGCCTTATGCTTGGAGGGAAGGACGCTAAAGACCTTGGACGATCTCTTGCCGCACAAGCAAAGCGTGTGGGCGGATATAGAGAGTGCTCTACAGCGCCGATTTGGCCGGCGTGCCCCACCGGAGGATGCACGCGCCCAGCTCGTCAGTCAACAACGTCAATGATGGGGAAAAGCTGCTGATCTTCGCCAGCTGGCGCGGCGGGGTTATCCTGATTTCCCGACGGCGATCCAGGAGAAACTGACGCTTCAGGCTTTTCTGCGTGGGTTACAGCCGGAGCGATTACGCGAGCATGTGCGGCTCGCTGCACCCAGCACGCTGGTTGAAGCTGTGGACAAAGCCGAGCACATTCTGGTGAGGAAGCATCATTCCGCTGTCGCGACAGAGCAGGTCCGGCAGGCAGCCTACGAGGTGAGCAAAGAGGATGAGAAAGTATATCGAATGTTGGAGTCGTTGAGACGGAGGGGAGCGTCGAGCGGTGCATCTGGAGCAGAGCGCCGTTGTTTTCGTTGTGGCGAGCTAGGGCACGTCGCACGCTACTGCCCAGCTCCTACGCCAGTGGACTTCGTACCCCAGCAGCAGTTAAACTGAGGTGGGGTGGCGAGGAGGGGAACCCGCCACCCACCTCGGTGCTTTCTTCCCCATGTGTTGGGTTAAGTGCGCATTTGGGACAGAATGGGTTATACGTGGACTGTACACTGAACGGTGCGTCGTGCCGCGCGTTGGTGGATACTGGGTCCACGATTTCATTAATCCGTGAAGGATTACTGCCTGACGCGGACTCTGTGAGTGTCTCAGACCAAGGGACTTCCGAGTGGAGGATTACTACGGTCACGGGACAGAGGGTGGGCAGGAAAGCGGTGTGCATAACCATAGACACTATTGCGCTTTAACACCTGTTTCTCGTGGGAGGAATACAAGACAGCTGTATAGTGGGGCTGGATTTGTTGCAGCGTTTGGGGGTGGTTGTGGACATTGTCGGGGCGGGCATATGGTTCGGGGATCGGCATGAGCAGCTTCCGCTGCACGGAGCGGTTCTCTGGCCCCACCGACCACGCAGACATGTGAACAGTCTAGGCCCCCATATGGGGATGTAAGGTGCCCGGTTTCGTCACTGAATCAGCAGGTGGTGGACCAGCTGTTTGAGCGGAGCTGTGCAGGTTTAAGCAGCGGACAGAGACAGAAACTTTTCATGGACATTTTCGCAGCTGATGAGAGAGACTGCAAACATACCAACTTGGTACAGCACCACATAGACACTGGGGATGCACAACCTCTTCGGCTGCATCCGCGTCGGATGCTGCTAGCCAAACGCGCCCCAGCGGAGCAGAAGGTACGGAAAATGCTGGAGGCAGGGGTGATTGAACCGTCTGACAGTCCTTGGTCTGCTCCAGTGGTCCTGGTGAAGAAAAAGGACGATTCATGGCGGTTCTGCATGGACTACTGGCGGCTGAATGTGGTGACGCGGAAGGACTCGTATCCGCTTCCTCGTATTGACGAGGCCTTGGATTGTGTGTCCGACTCTTCCTGGTTCAGCTCGTTGGATCTCCGAAATGGCTACTGGCAGGTGGAGTTAGCCCCAGAGGCGCGGGCGAAGACGGCATTTACTATTGGACAGGGTCTTTGGCAGTTCAAAGTCATGCCATTCGGATTATGCAACGCACCGGCCACGTTCGAGCGGCTGATGGAAAAAGTGCTTGGAAATATTCCACGCTCGCGCTGTGTGGTGTACCTCGACCTCTTGGTACACGCTAGAGACTTTGAGACTGAACTGTGCAATCTGCGCGAGGTGTTTGCGGCAATACGCCACGCTAATCTGCGTCTGCACCCAAAAAAGTGCCATCTGTTCTGCCGTGAAACTGCGTTCCTGGGGCATGTGATTAGCGAGAGAGGAGTAGCCACTGAACCAGCAAAGATCACAGTGGTAAGAGACTGGCCCGTGCCCGCTAACATCCGTCAGCTCCGGAGCTTCTTGGGTTTAGCGTCGTACTACCGGCGCTTTGTAAAAGACTTTGCCACTATCACGAGCCCACTACACCGGCTCACACAGAAGGGGTGAGCGTTCTCCTGGGACAGTGACTGAGCACGGGTTTGTTTCGCTGCGAACCGCGTTAATCTCTGCACCCGTACTGGGTTATCCGGACCTCCAGCGGACCTCTGTATTGGATACCGACGCGAGCGATGTTGGACTTGGGGCTGTGTTGTCTCAGGAGGGGGGACATGTCATCGCCTATTTTAGTCGATCTCTTTCCTGTTCAGAGAGAAACTATTGCGTGACACGTCGCAAACTGCTGGCCGTGGTGGTGGCGCTGAAACACTTTTGCCCTTACGTGTACGGGCAGAAATTCCATCTGCGTACTGACCATGCATCGCGGGCATAGCTGATGAACTTCAAGGAGCCGGAGGGCCAGATGGCTCGCTGGCTGGAGATTCTCCAGACCTTCGACTTTGAGATTCAATACCATGCCAGTCGTCTGCACGGGAACGCTGACGCTTTGTCCCGGCGTCCATGCACGGAAGGGGAATGTACATACTGTGAGAGGACGGAGGCGACAGACAGAGCTGCTGCCGATGATGGAATACAGCATGCAGCAGTATGCATGGCGCGCACAGAGTGTTTCGGAGAGCTGAGCGTGCAGCAGCTGAGGATTGCACAGGACAGAGACGGTAACCTAGGCCAGGTTTTGCAGTGGGTGCGGGCTGATCGGCGTCCAGTTTGGGCGGATGTCTCCGATGCTGACCAGGAAACTAAAGGTACTAGTTTCCCAGTGGAGTAACCTCGCTGTCCGGGACAGGTTGTTGTACCGCCGCTGGACACGAGCAGATAACCAGAAGACGACGCTCCAGCTTGTTGTTCCTGGGTCCCCGCAGTCAGTGGTGCTCACCTTGGTCCGTGGTGCCGCGGGTGCGGGGCACTATGGCACTGCAAAGACGCTGAACCGCCTGCATGCTCAGTTTTACTGGCCTGGCTGCCACATGGACGTGACTCTGTTTGTTCACCGGTGCGACACCTGCACCACACAGAAGGGACCGTCGCAGCATTCCAGAGCACCGTTGCAGGATTATCGGGTGGGGGCTCCGAAGCAGCGGGTCGCTGTGGACATGCTGGGGCCGTTTCCAGTTACGGACAAGGGGAACCGTTATGTGTTGGTGGCCATGGATTATTTTACCAAGTGGCCAGAGGCATATGCAGTGCCTGTTCAGAGCGTGTGACTACGGCTGCCGTTCTGGTGGACAAGATGTTTTCCCGTTTCGGAGTTCCGGAGGAGCTGCACAGTGACCAGGGCCGGAACTTTGAAGCGGAAGTGTTTGGAGAGGTCTGTGCCCGTTTGGGGGTGTGGAGGACCCGCACTACCCCTCTTCACCCACAGAGTGATGGTCTGGTGGAGTGCTTCAACCGGACCCTTGCAACGCAGCTCGCCATGCTGACCAGCCAACACCAGAGAGACTGGGATCGCCACCTGCCGCTGGTGCTGTGGTCGTACCGCACCGCGGTCCAGGAATCAACATAATCCACCCCGGTGGCACTGATGTTCGGGAGAGAGCTGGGAACGCCTGTGGACTTGGTGTTCGGTTCCCCGCCTGAGCCAGAGGTGCCTGGTAAGCCGGGCTTGGAGTACCTGTATCACCTGCGTGAGAGGCTGCGGGTGGTGTATAGGCTGACCCGCCAGGCGCTGGCAGAGGCTGGTTCCAAACAGCGGCGGGCATATGATGTGCGTGCCCAGGGCAGGGACTTTGGGGTTGGGGAGAAGGTTTGGGTGTACAGTCCTGTGAGAAAGAGGGGGCTGTCACCTAAGATCATGTCTCACTGGGAAGGCCCCTGCACTGTCTTGGAAAAACTTTCAGAGGTGACTTATCGGGTGCAACTGAGCAGAAGGGCGAGGTTGGTGGTGCTACACCGGGACCGCCTTGCGCCTTACCGCCCTATGGGTGTGATTCAGGTGGGGGCGCAGGGTGAGGACGAGCCCCAGCCCCAGCCCCCTGTTTGTTCTCCTCCTGCTGTCGGAAGTGCCGGAGGTCGGCGACGGAGGCAGCAACAGCGGCCTCGGCACCTCACAGACTTTGTGTTGGATTAAGTGTCTGGGGACATCCACGGCTTAGGTGGGGGCAGTGTAACGGAGTTGGGACAGGGGGGTGTGACTCCCAGCATGCACTGCTCCTACAGAGTTTTGTTCGGGTTGTTTTGGGGTCTGTTTAGGGGGTTAAATTAGTTATTGTTAAAGTTCTTTGTGTTTTGTGTTATGGGGAATGTTTAGGAGATAATTTCAGTTAGTTTCATCTAATGTGTGAAAGTTACTGTCGGGAAATGCTGTGTTGTTTGTATGCCATGGGGCAGGATTTCAGCCAAGGAGTTGAGTTGGTGCTGGGCATAAATTGCTCCAATTTACATGCTCGGCGCTAGTTACAAAATAAAGGTTTGGAGATTCTCTCCCTTAAAATCTTTTCTCGGGTGTTGTCATTCTTGCATTGACGAGTGAAAAAGAGCAAAATCGTCGCAATATATTAAACTACTCACTACAAAGTCTGTGGATTATCTTCAATAACTGGGTCATGACTTCTAGTAAGAGACAATTCTGTTGAATTTTTCAAATGCATTCATTTTTCTGGTGCTTTAAATCATCACAGAAAGAATGCCATTCACTCTCATTCTATTTGAGAAAAGCCCAACATTTTCACGGCCAATATCGCCAAAACTACGCAACTCCCAGCAGGACAACTTAGACAGATACATACATAGCAGTAAATCCATCAAAAGCATATCTTTCATTGGTTTGGGGAAGAGCTGCCCCTTTAAATATAAAAATCAACAGAATCAATATCATATGAACGATGATCACAGTTTCTGCACTGTGCCTGTGTAGTGTCTCCAAGGCAAGCTTTCTCATTTGTTCTGATGACATCTATTGCCCACGATTCGCTGACAATTTTGTGGCATAACATTAGTCAGCAGGATTAATTATGCAGTTAGTGGCACACTTGCATTGCGCGTATCTAAACACTTTAAATTAATGTATATTTGTTAATTGTAAATGTCATGATTAATGTTATCTGTGGAATGTGTTTTGTTAGCGGGTAACTTAGTATTGTGTAAAGTGTTGGCTTCCCTACCTGTGCTGCTGCTAGAATTAAATCAACAATGAGGGGGAAATAGGAAAATATGTGACTAGTGATCACAAAACATTTTGCTGCAACCATCAAAAAACAAATATAAAGAAACATTAATACAAGTACAGTACATGATCGCTCACTAAATCGCAGAATCACAGTTCTCTGCGATGTATGTATATACAGTTGTGTGCAAAATAATAGCAATTCGACATCACTAACCTGATCCATCACTGTTTTTGGTAGAAATTCATTTTCTGCCTTTATCTACATGACAAATTATTTGCTAGTAGGTGAAGTAGAATAATAGAAAACCAACAGACATGACATGCATGCTGCTGTTTCTGTGTAAATGAACCATTAATAGAAAGGGGCGTGTTCAAATTAATAGCAGTGTGAAGTTAAATCAGTAAGGTAATTCAATCTGTGAAAAAACAGGTGTCAACTAGACTGCATTTCCGCAGAGAAAATGCAAAGTGTGCTTGCTCACTTCTAGACAGTCTAGTCTGAAGAAATTTTGAGATGGGCCTATTCCGCTGACCAAAGAAGAGCTGGCATGCCTAATATAAGGCGTTGCTAGGGTGTTGGTAGCTCGTTGCTAGGTGGTTGCTAGGCATTGCTAGGTGGTTGCTGGGGTGTAGCTAGGCGGTTGCTATGGTGTTAGAAGGCGTTGCTAGGGTGTCTTGAGGTGGTTGCTAGGCGTTGCTAGGTAATTCTAGGTGGTTGCTAGCGTGTCAGAAGTCGTTGCTAGGGTGTTTCTAGGTCATTGCTATGCAATACTAGGTGGTTGCTAGGGTGTAGCTAGGTGGTTACTATGGTGTCAGAGGGCATTGCTACGGTCTCGGTAACTGGTTGCTAGGTGGTTGCTATGCGTTCCTAGGTGGTTGCTAGGGTGTTGCTAGGCAATTCTATGTGGTTGCTAGGGTGTTGCTAGGTGGTTGCTAGGGTCTCAGAAGGCGTTGCTAGGGTGTTTAGAGGTGGCTGCTAGGCGTTGCTATGTGGTTGCTAGGGTGTTGCTAGGAAATTATAGGTGGTTGCTATGGTGTCAGAGGGCATTGCTAGGGTCTCGGTAACTGGTTGCTAGGTGGTTGCTATGGTGTTGCTAGGCTGCAGACAGTTTGTCAGACGTCCCCCAAACACTGAATTCAAGCCACAGTACATTCAGAAGACAGTGAAGCATGGTGGTGCAAGCATCATGATATGGGGATGTTTCTCATACTATGGTGGAGGGGTATTAGTCTCCTAGATACTCCTTGAAGAGGTGTGTCTTCAGATGACATTTGAAGACAGCAAGGGACTTGACCGTTCTTATGGCATTCCACCACTGAGGAATCAACATTGCAAAAATTTTTGATGCATGTTGTCCTCTTTTAAGTGTTGGTGGTTCCAGATGAGCAGTGCTTGAAGCTCTGAAAGGACAAGAAGTGACACGATTCTTGATCAATGTTGTCAAGTAAGATAATAAGATAAGATAATCATCACTTTTATTAATCCCCGTGGGGAAATTGTCTTTACGCCTCCCTCAACTTGC
>JAODKC010000571.1:0-10526 GCA_026777985.1 Mormyrops attenuatus
AGCATCAAGTCAATTAAACTTCTGGGATATTGATCTGGTCAGTTAAGTAGCAGAGGGGGTTGTTAGTCAGTTTCAGCTGCTTTGGTGTTAACGAAATTATCAACAAGTGCACTAGAGGGGCAACAATGTGATGACTCCCAAAACAGGAACAGGTAAAGGCCACTGACAATTTTTCCTTCCTCATCTTTTCTGACTGTTTTTTCACTAGTTTTGCATTTGGCTCTAGGGCATGGAGGTGATTCCAGAAAACAGGCAGTTACTCTCGAAGAGCTGGACAGGGCTGCAGAAGGTCCTTAACCCATCAGCAGGACCAGTATCTGCTCCTTTGTGCAAGGAGGAACAGGATGAGCACTACCAGAGCCCTGCAAAATGACATCCAGCAGGCCACTGGTGTGAATGTCTCTGACCAAACAATCAGAAACAGACTTCATGAAGGTGGCCTGAGGGCCTGTTGCTCACTTCCCAGCACCATGGAGCTCGATTGGCATTTGCCATAGAATACCAGAATTGGCAGGTCTGCCACTCGCGCCCCATGCTTTTCACAGATGAGAGCAGGTTCACCCCTGAGCACGTTACAGATGTGAAAGGGTCAGGCGAAACCGTGGAGAACGTCATGCTGCCTGTAACATTGTTTAGCATGACCGGTTTGGTGCTGGGTCAGTGACGATCTGGGGAAGCATATCCATGGAGGGATGCACAGACCTCTTCAAGTTAGACAACGACACCTTGACTGCCATTAGATATCAGGATGAAATCCTAGAACACATTGTCTGATCCTACGCTGGTGCAGTGGGTCCTGGATTCCTCTGGGTGCACGATAATGCTGTGAAAGCTGTGGCAAGAGTATGCAGGCAGTTCCTGGAGGATGAAGGAATTGATACAATTGACTGGCTCCCACGCTCGCCTAACCTAAATCCAATAGAACACCTCTGGGACATTATGTTTCGGAGCTCAGTGATGCCCTGGTCCAGATCTGGGAGGAGATCCCCCACGACGCCATCCGTCGTCTCCTTAGGAGCATCCCCAGATATTGTTAGGCATGCATACAAGCACATGGGGGCCATACAAACTATTGAGTATGATTCTATTCTAAGTTGCTGCAATGAAATTTCAACAAAATGGACTAGCCTGCCGCATCATTTTTTCACTTTGATTTTCGGGGGGGTCTTTGAATTCAGCCCTATGCATGTTGATTTTCAATTCCATCAAATTACGTAGCCAAATTAAGAAATATGCCATCCTTTCAAGATGCAGAGAAATTGGTTCATGCGTTTATTACCTCCAGTCTCGATTAATGTAATGTCTTATTCTCCGGCAAGATGCAGGTCTTCTATTAATACCCAGAATAAAGAACTTTTGGAGGAAGAGCATTTGCTCATAAATCACCACAGTTATGGAATAAACTTCCTATCAGCGTTCGGAACCCAGAAACAATCTCTGCTTTTAGGTCAAGGCTTAAGACTTACCTCTTTAGTCAGTCATTTGGATATTAAAATCCCTTTATCTTAAGGTAAATGTGAGATCTGAGGGTTCATGGTCATTTGAGATTAAAGCGCTATTTAAATAAAATAGAATTAAATTGAATTGTGGCATTCTTTCATTCCTAACACATTACCCAGTCCATTGGTGCTGTCGTCCTGCCACTCTCGCTGATCACTTAAGTTGTTGACGGTAGTTTGGCTTGATGCCGAGACCCCTGGAAACCCTCATGTCTGTGCTTCCTTCCAACTCTCCCTTTTAGCCAGGCTGCCATAGTTACTTTAGTACTGCCGGAGGTTAAGTTTCTTTCCCGAGGCGATTCCAAGCTGACGCTTCACCGCTTGAACCCTCACCTGGACTCCATGGAGACCATCATTTGGAACCAACTGGGACTTTCTGACTATATGGACTTGTACTGAATTCCAATTTAATACTGAAATAACCTCAGCTTAATGTTACTAAGTGGATCTTAGCATGCCGTCCCAGCAACCACTCTTTTTATACTATTTTTATATCTTCACTTTTTTAAAATGATAAATTAATGATTAATCTTGAATTAATGTTAATGTGTGTACATTTTGATGCACCCCAGTCACCCAGAGGAGGATGGGGTCCCCTTCCGAGTCTAAGTTCCTCTCAAGGTTTCTTCCTGCCAGAGGGAGTTTTTCCTTGCCACTGTCGCCTCAGGCTTGCTTGGTGGGGGTTTGGGCCGGATATATGACCAGTGCTTTGTGACAATGACTGTTGTTAAAAGTGCTATATAAATAAAATTGAATTGAATTGTGGCATTCTATCATTCCTAACACATTACTCAGTCCATATCAGTATAGATATCCAGTATGATTTTTTTCCCCATTGAGATCTGATGTAAAGTGCTCCTTTATATACACACACACACACAAACACATACATATACTGGAGATCAAAATTGGAGCGCAATCTACAATTTCCTAAATGTCAAGGTCACTACGTAGTCCTATTTAGAAGTTATCCATACAAGAGTACAACAGCAGTATTTTAACCATATGTCATGTGTTACATAAATTCAGAAACACTGTATAAGAAACTTAAATGAGATATTTGAAAAAGAACACTGATCAAAATTAGAGATCACTTTCAGATACCTCCCAGTTATTGGTGTTAATCTGGCAGCTGGTGCTAATTTCCTTAAGTAGGGTTTGTCAGAAAAATTAACTGGAAAGTTAGGCTGCCAGTTATCAATGACTTTGCAAGATGTCAAAGGGATGAGCCTATCAGCCATAGCAAGAGAAGGTGGTTGTTCCAAATCTGTGATTTGCATCTTTTCAATGTCACAAACTCATTCAAGTCTCTCAAGAAGGCTCAACGAGAGTGAAATGTAAGAGAGGACAGGATAATGAGGAGAATGTCAATGGGTAATCGTTTCAACACTGCAGCTGGAATTGCTCGCCAATTCAGCGCTGAACGGGGTAAGGATCTGTCTTGTCATACAGTCTCTCGACGTTTAAGAGCATGTGGACTGACAGCCTACTCTGCAGTGACCAAACTTCTCATAAGCAGAAAGAATCAGAAGGCTAGACTAGCCTTTGCTGAGGAGTATGTTGTGCTGTGTGAGAGACTAGTGATGTCCTGTGGCCGCAGAAGTACTGAAGTCATTCAAAGCAATGGCCTTCCTATTAATTTTTGACTGTTGTAACATTCAGAAAATTTAGTTGTTATCTTTCTTCATGCTACAGTCATTGCTGTTTTGTAATTTTGATCACTGTGTTTTCTGCAAAACAAAATTTTTTTGTTCAAATTCCTTGGTTATTTTGTACAACACTGTCCTTCCTTCAAATGTTGAGCAATGAAAATGACATTATTTCTGAAAAAATCAAGTGTTCATAAATTGTTCTCTAATTCTGATCTCCAGTGTGTGTGTGTGTGTGTGTGTATATATATATATATATATATACACACAAATACACACACACACTTTATATATATGCAGCATAAATCCACCAATGGTAAAGGGATGTCACTATTGGGTACTTCAGCAAGGCACTTAACCCCCATCTGCTCATTCCCCAATTGTCTGGTATTGCTTTCTTAAATGTACATTAGCTAAATAAAAAACGTATTACATTATGCTGTGGATCAGGTCCATATCTAATTCTATCACGTACAAACTGTATTCTTACCTGGCACTCCCTCCAGCGCCAATTGGACGGCCCTCACACATTTGTTACACGTCATCTGCACTGCAAACTCCAACTGTCGGTAGCGCAGACACACGATAAATACAGAACGCTTTGAGTTGGTTAAGTGTGGTCCAAAGTTCGCTTCCAAAACTAGCATGAAAGTGTGGATAATACACGTATTTTAACTGTCCAAAATAACAAACATTATCACAATAAACACGGCATCATAATTTAATACCAATAAAACACTTTATATTGACATAAATAACGTATGTTAGCTACACAGAGAAAAAAAAACTTTACATGTATCTGTTAACGTTAACATTTACTTAATTTTATTTCACGGGAAGTTTGAAAATTATTTATTTTCACGTTAGTAATATTGTCCCTCCAGAAATATTTAAAATAAAGATATAATGAAATACTAGCTTACTCCATCTACTGAGTGAGTGACAACTACATTCAAAGAAATTTCTGGTATTAAGCTCGATGTAATAACTCTTAAGTGTATAAGACCAAATAGAACAAGTACCTTCATTATGGCGTCGGACTCCATCATTGCATGAACGCTTAATAAACCCCCTCCTGTTTTATTCAGAAATGGATGTTTATAAAAACCATGACGGTTAGATAACTACACATAGGCTTTACCATGACTATGCTCTGAAACTCCTGGGGCACTGACTGCGCGAGCTATAATCGGTTTCACGCATGCGTACAGCGCGCAACATTTTACGACAATGCTCTAATTTGGATATTATTTTACGGTATTACGTCATATTATTGCGTCCTACTCCTGCTGACACCGAGCGTGCGCACCACTAAGTGGAAACATCAGTGACCATGCAACCGTTACATTCATAGATATGTTTAAAATTATTCAAATATAAAGTTGTGCCGTTCCTAAACCCTTTTTCATTTTATTTGAACAAGATTTACCCGCCACTTTTCTGAGTATAAAGAAAACATCCGCTTATCCTGTTGCGAATCAATACTGTATTCAGTCCCGTCTTGAGTGAATTTAAAACCATAGGTTTCTAATAGATTTAAATGTAAAGTAGGCCTACTTATTTTTCTTAAGTACTTGTTAAACTAGGTATTTTTTTTTACTGTTACTTGAGTAGAATTTTATTGGATGACTTTTACATTTTGCTGTGGTATCTGTAATTTCACTTATACATGAAAATTTAGTTTTTCCACCACTAGTTGACATGTCCCGCCTGCAAATGCAGGATCAGCAGTCTCACAGATTACTAACACCTGCCCAGCTCCTTACTTAAACTCACCTGCCCGTGCACTTGTCAGATATTGACCTAATTTTCAAAAATTATGGGGAGACGCAAGGTCTCCAGATGCGTGCAGCCACCATCTTGCTGGGAACCTCATGTGTTCTGCATCTGGTCCCCAGAGTCTCTCTCTCTCTCTCTCTCACACACACACACACACACACATATATATGTGTGTGTGTGTATGACTGGCTCTCAATATTTAGCAGAGTCCTGCACAGTCTTGGAAATCGGAGAATAAGTGTGAATACCACATTATGTAGGCATGGTTCAAGACCAATTGATTGGTGTGTCTAAATTGGCCCTGTAGTTGTGTGAATGTGAGTGTGTGTGTGCGCCCTGCGGTGTGTTGGCTACTGCCCAGGGTTGATACCCGCCTGCGTCCATTGCTCCTGGGATGATTCAAGACCTTATGTTTATTTAACTCCCCCATACAAAGGAATCACACCTTCCAGTGCTTTCACACACACAATGGTCATCATGGTTCATCTGCTTAGAAAACAGTTACATTTCATTGCTTAGCTCTCAGCTCTGTTACCTGAAACTTGACCAGTCTATACAGAGTTCATATTCCATATTGCCAATATGTCCCATCCAAGAAAAGAGCCACAGGATTCCAGACTGATGCTTATGTGGTTCATAAATGAATGATACCAAAAAGTGTCTTCTAAGGCAGTGGTCTCCATGCTTTTTTGCACCATGGACTGGTTTCATGTTAGGCATTTTCCTACAGATCAGCCATCTCGCATGCATAATATAGCATGGTAAAGTGCATAATACATACAACTCACCATAGCGCAGACCCCTGAGCTTGTTTCCCTGCAACAACACAATCCCATCTAGAGGTGATGGGTGACAATGACACCCAAAACGTGTTCTTTATGTCCAGTCTACTCCATAATTTTGTTCTGGTTACTTTCACTGCAGAAAACTCCGCTTCACAGAAATAGGATGTTGGAAATGGAAGCAGGGTTTTCTGTGCTTTTATGGCGATCTCAGGATATTCCACCTTGATTTTAATCCAGAATTTCAGAAGAGCTGAAGTTGTCTCAGAAATACTTTTAAGGCTACTGTCAAGCAGTTGATCTTCCACCAGCACTGACTAGGTCAATTCACATGGCATGTTCACAGATGGGTCACAGATCCATTCCTTCCCAGTTTGTGAGCCTTTTGTTGTTTGGAAGTAATGCTCAAACTCTTTTAAAAGCAAAGATAGGTGATCATGCTCCAGCTGGGAGAATGGAGGCCCAGACTCAGTCCCCTCCAAAATACCGGCTCATATTTGAACATGTCAAATATTGCTATGTTCACTCACTAGCCCCACAGTTCCAGATTAGCCACATTATCTGCCACCTTGAAGACAGTTGTCGTTCTCCCCTGAAGTGACAGATTGAGTTCATTGAGCAGGAGGAATATGTCATACAAGTAAGTTTTGCGATCCATTCCATATTACTGAAATGTGTTGCCAGTGGTAACTATTTTTCTAAAAGAAATCTCTGGAGCAGTTCTCATAACTCAAACACTCTGGCCAGCGATCTACCTTTAAAAACCCATTTAACTTCCGTGTATAAGAGAAGACATTTGTGCTCTGTGTCCATCTCCTTACAAAGCTGAACAGCTGCAAGTCAAAGTTGTCTACTTCAATGTGGTTAATAACTTTAGTGACATCATTCAAAACAATGCTCAGGTGAGTTCAGGTGACATTCTCAGTTTTTTTGCAAACTGCAGCCTGGTTCTTCTCTGCTTCTCATTAATGAAGGGCTGCTTTCTTGTTTTGTGGGGCTTCAGTCCTGCTTCTAGGAGCCTGATACTGTCCTAGCAGTGCACTTCACATATGAACTGAATGTTTCCCATTCTTTTTGACGGTCACTTGATGTCGTCCTCTCATCCATGAGACACTGCTGGATAAGTTAACGGTCATCTCTGGCATTAGAATGTCGCTTCTGCCCTTTACCTGCTTGGTTTATGGTCATTCCCAGTGTCTCCTGCATCACCTTATTCCTGCATACTTCTCTTAGAAATTTTTAACCTGAAAGTATCCTGCTGCTCAGTGTAGCCTTCTGCCAGCAGAACCAGGATTAAACCAGGATTTAAAAATGCAGATTTGCTTAAAAATATAGAGTGATCTCTTAATTTTTTCCATGGCTATATATCACTCAAAAATACAAGCATTATTGCCTTGTTCTCAACACCAGTAGACATGTCAAAATGGATTGCGTACCATGGTGATTCATTTATCCTTTCTAACAATTGTGCCTCGATGTCCTCTCCTATTTCATCAATTCATTTAGTAACGGTGCACAGGAACTTGTGCTATCTTTTTAACTGCAGCCTCTTTTAAAGGTTCATGCAAATGTCTTTAGCAGCAGGTAGGATCAACTCTTCATCAATAGTAAAAGTTTTCTTCCCCTTAGCAATATGATTAGCCACTAAGTATGACGCTCTCAGTGCAGACAGATTTTTTGATGTGGTGGTCTTCAATAATTGCTTCCTTCCTTTGTGTTCACATGTTTTTCTTTCAGAAAACTCCAAAGGCTTGTCTTTTACTGCAGGATGCTTGGCCTTTATGTGGTGAAGCAGTTTTGAAGGCATCATGCAGTGGCGTAGCCAGGAATCTTTTCCCATTTTCAAAGAATCTATCCAGAGATGTCTGTTATGTACTCATTTTAGGTAGGGTTAATTTGTGGGCTTTATTTATTGGGCTTCAAAAGCATAGATATACAGTGGATATAAAAAGTGTGCACACCCCTGTTAAAATGCCAGGATTTTGTGATGTAAAAAAACGAGACCACGATAAATCATTTCAAAACTTTTCCAACCTCTAATGTTACCTATTACCTGTATAACTGAATGTAAGTTTTGGACCAAAATTGACTGGAATTTGGAACTGTTCATAATTCCCTCCACCTTGGCTAAAGCCCCATTCCAGCTGAAGAAAAACAACTACAAAACATGATGCTGCCACCACCATGCTACAGTACACTATGGGTATGATGTTCTTTTGGTGATGCGCAGTGTTGTTTTTGCACCAAACATACCTTTTGGTATTGTGGCTAAAAAGGTCAACCTTCTGTGGCGGGGAGCGGTCAGTAATACAAGTACATGACGCCACCTGGGGAATTTCACCCCAGGAAATATTACTCTGAATTAAGAGCACACAAGTTCGTTTACGGGATGGAACTGGAGACGTGTTTATACAATAAACAATTTATTGAAAAAAAAAATAAAAACAGACACAGAACAAGCACTTCAGCAACCCAAAGAAAAAGAATTAAAAAAACCAAACAGCCAGCCTGTGGCCACCGGCTGGCAAACCCCAAGCAAGAAACAGTTGTCTGATGAGTCTGATCAAAAAGGGGAATGGAGTCCACTTGACTACCATACACACACACACACACACACACACACACACACACACACACACACACACACACACACACACCTGTGCTCCACTACACTGATCCCCACACAAATACACCACACATGGTGAACATGTGAACACCAACACCCCAGACCTCTCAAGTCTGCTACTCAGCCGGGTCAAATCGAGGCGGCCACTGGTATACAAACAAAAAAAGGGAAAAAGAAAATACATTAATCTAACCAGGAATCTATGAGATATTGTTGTTGAAATCTATGAAGAGAGAGAACACAATGACTAAGAATACACGCCGTTACTCTATAGCAATCCCCGACAGAAGAAAGGGCGGCCCAAAGTCTGTTGATAAAATGCAATCCTAGGGAAGGAAGTAGCTCCAGAAGCCGGGAAAACGTGCGCCGATCCTGAGTGCGTCCTAGTACTCCCAGCGCATTGCCAATGTCCCACCTAGGATCAGGAGCTTCAGGCTGCAGTTATTGGGCGACCTTGGACCGACCGAGGACAAGCCAAGATTGACGGAAGGGAAAAAAAATAAATGTAGGCAAAACAGCAGCGATGGTGCTGGCGCAAACTTTTATGTTGCCTGCTTGAAGAGGCATACATTGAAGCAGATGACCAATTGAAACCGTAATCCTGGCAGCGACCGAGCTGCAACGCAACCAAACATGCAGAGCGCACCTATTCTCGCTTCCCAAATTACGCCAAGACAAGCCATGAGTGTAAAACACAGCCCACATGCCACCATACCATGCCAAACCACTGTGGTCCGGAAGGGGAGTTACCAGATCGGGAAACGCCAATGATGGCACCACGCAATAGGTGTCCGATCTGCTTGCCCTTTTATAATGGCAATGTATTAAAATATACGCCCTTACCGGAAATGATCCACAAGTCCTACCCAAAATTCCACACTGCTACACTTCGTCTCATCAGAACACAACATATTTTCCCAAATGCTTTTGGGAGACTTGATGTAAGATTGCAGTGGCCAAAAGCTGATAGTAAACAAATACAAAGAATATTGAGAGATGCAGACTTCTCTACAAAATTGACTGAAATGCGATTAATTCCGAACCAGTTTCCATGAAATTTTATTTGTTATAAACGTAAGAATTACACTCCAAAACACGAACAACTTCCTCTGGGACATACGGGCTCCAACAGTCATTAAAACTGAAATAAAATTAAAATTTTAAGTTTTTTTATTTTATTCTGTGCAGTACAAATCATCGGTACCACTCTGTGGCCCGGTGGTTGAGGACAGCTGTTCCAAGGAATCAACTTGATGATTTATTGATTAGCTCAATAATTACTGTGATGCAGGCAGCTCAAATACAAAATATGGACAATTCTTTACCCCCTTTATACCTCGTAAGACTGTCCCCAACAAGGTACTGTGTATAGGTGTTTTGAGTGAATTGAGCCTGAGGCAAGATGGTGTGCCCTTCACACTAGCTTTATTGCTTTAACTTTATTTTTTTTATTCTACTTTTTATTTGCAGTTCCAAACCAACAAAAACAGACGCATATATCACAAAAACCACACACAAACACAAAAGAGGAGAGAAAAAAACCCCAAAAACCCCAAGACAAGCAAACTAAAGAGGGGGGGGGGGGGGCGCAGATCAAATAATAAACATAAACCTTAGCAGGGGCATCATACTAGCGACCCAGAGTATTGTTAATTGATAAGCAGAGTCCCATCCATGCACTGATCGAGGAGACGCTAGCTTTGTTCAGTCTACAGTAGCTGTGGTCTCTTCTAAAGTTGCAATGTTCAGCAAAGACACAATCCAGTAACTCTTCAAATTAGTGTCTGCTTCAAACCACAGTCGAAGGATTGCTTTTTTGGCAGTAGTGAAGCCTGCAAATAACAAATGCTTTTCATGTAAAGTAAGCACAAGCGCAGCGCTATCATTCAGTAAACAGAGACAAGGGTCCAAAACCTGAGCAACACCAAGGAACTTAGACAACTATGAAGAACATTATGAAGAACATACTTCCAAAATACATATATGATGGGACACTCCCAAAACAAGGAAAGTGAAGGAAAGTACCTGTGGCAGTTTGGCAAAGAGTACAATGTGGGCTCTGAGAGAGATTCATTTTGAAGCGTATATGAGGTGTTGTGTAAGCTTTATGAATCAACTTAAGAACATAAGAAATTTACAAACGAGAGGAGGCCATTCGGCCCATCAAGCTCGTTTGGGGAGAACCTAACTA
>JAODKC010000572.1:0-10508 GCA_026777985.1 Mormyrops attenuatus
CCGAGCTGCAGTGCATAGTGACACACCCCAGCTGGACAGAGAATTATACAGAGACACTTCAGCTCCCCAGTATGTGTTACATTTATAGAAACATGCATGACTATTTTTGAGTTGACCAGGCCGTCTTACAATGAATTTCTTTTCCAGACACAACCTTTGTAGCCTGGCACTGGATAATTATCTCTCTGGCTCTGTTCTGCTTTTTAATGGGTATACTTTTTGGACTTTATATCTTAAGGAAACATCTCAGCAAGATAAGGTATGTAAGCCTATGAAGCATTCATTACACTTAATGTAATTTAGGATTCTTTTTTTCAGTTTTTTTCCCTGTACAGATTATATTTGAAACAAAAAGATGTCATTAATATTACTTTATGTTGATCTTTTACCCTCCAGAAATTGTTGCAAGTTCAGCATGTCAGCTCCACCCCCACAGACGACAGTGAAGGTGTGTATAATCCTGGTAATAACTGTGAGAAGCATTAGTAAGCTTGAAACTAAATACCCAGGGAGCCACAGAATAATTTTTATATACTATGGAACAGTAGTCATATTATCCGAAGCTGTATTATTTTTCTCCAGATCTATTCCATCCCCACCCTTTTTTGTGCTATAAATAAAAGTGGCATATTTTAAAAATTAATTAGTCAAGCTTAGTGTTTAATTAGTGTTGAGAGAAGGTCGCAAAGGAAAGTCTATAGTGAAATATTTCATATGTATGTTATATACCCTACTATGATATATATTTCCTGAATTAAAATGACCTACTATATTAAAGTATGATAATTAACTGTATTGAAGTATTATATATTATAAAGCAATTTAAGCTCATGACATTAGCCACAAAGGATTTTCATGAAAACCATCTCACTGTCCGTCTGTCCGTCCGTCCGTCCGTCCATCCATCCATCCACCTTCTCACTGCTAATGCAGTCATGGGGCATTTTTAAAGAATGAGTTCACATGCCTGGATTGTTGAAATGGATTTGTGTTGCTTCATCCAGCCACAGGACATGGAGGAGGTAGAGCCCTACGCCAGCTATGTGCAGCGCATCAACTCCATTTACAACTCCTCCGCTGATCTCTTTAACGTCTAGAACTGAGACTCTGTTCAGCGTCAACAAGCATGTCCATGGCAGAGGGAGAAAGGCTTCTTCCTGGACAAGTATTTTGGGACACAAGGATCTACAACGAGGAGGTGTCTGTAGTTCAGGTCCCTCCCACCCGCTGCGATGATGCTTGCCGTTGATGACAAGGACGAAGGGGGTCTGCTGAAATCGAGGAAAGGGCCTCAACAAGTGGAGAGATGGAGGGACAGAATCTGGCTAAAGTCCAGAATTTTGCATACTTGAGACACAACAACTATGAGAATGAATAATGGCAAGCTGGACGAGCAGCTAAGACGGACCATGCCTCTTGCAGTATTACTTGAAGGAACATTGTTTTCCCTCAACTTGGAGGAAGCACAATAAAACAACGAAGACATTTCACGTAGCATAGTGTACAGGTTCAAGTAGAAGGAGTCAACTGTAGGAACTGTTGTTTTTCTTGCAGTGTGTGCAAACTGATAACATTAGTGGGATACTAGTAGATCAGTTACTTCTAGAAACCAGAGCCCGTATTCACAAATCATCTTATGGCTAAAAGTCCTAACTTGCAGATTTAGGAGAAATTCCTAAAAATAATACACGTGTCAGTCCTAAATGTAGGACTCCTAATTTTTTTGACCAAGAGCAATTCACAAAGCCTCTTAGCGCTAAAAGTCTGGAAGAACTAAAAAGTGGCCGAGAGGACTCCTAAGTCACTAAGACCAGCTCACAAACATTCGCAAAACGGCTGCTCTCAATCCACGTCGCAGTGTCTTGGAGACTTTAAACGAACGCTGAATTACTTAAAGGATACCGACCTGTCAGGAGGGAATAATGATTGTTGTGGAGCTTGTGAGGGATGCAATAACATCTCCAACAAACCGAAACAACCCAATCATATACAACAAAAACCGTGATCACTATAACTTTTTTTCTTTATGTCTTAGGCAGATTACCATCTAATTGAAATTTGTATATTTATTACATGAATATAAGGTAATAAAACGGACAGCGTCGCTATGTAAGCCTAGTGAATTTTGAGTCATTCAAGATACAGTAAAACTGTTTCAAACGCTTTTCAAATTACTAAACTGAGTATAATTCAAATTCGCTATAATAGAGTACTGTACATAAAATATACCTTATTGTAGTTTCACTGCTGCATCTTGTTGGCTATGTTTTGGTAGTTTATCCTAAGCTTTGATGAGTCTATATTTCTAATTGAGAGAAAATGCCTTCCTTCTTCCAGTCCTATTTTCCGTGCAGGCAATATTAGCCTGTTAGCCTGGCTAAACAGACGCAGATGGGTTACCAGTAGGACGATCAAAGTAAAGTAAAAAGAAAAACGTAGTTTTATTTTTTCTATATGTTGTCATGCTTAAAATGACCAGAAATTACTATAAGAAATTACTACCAGCGAATTATTTTAACGGAATTTGTAGAGGAATTATTCTGTCCCAAGCTTTTTGATCGATATAAGCGGTTAATCACCATAACCGCGATCACTATAAGTAGTTTCCTTCTGTATTTGTTGTTTATGGGATGTCACGCGTACATTTTCACCAGCACGTACTGGCCTCTTCTCAACCGAGCCACGTGGTTATTGCAGGCAAGCTCGTGCATGAGAGCTGACGTCAGCCGTAGCGACGAAGTGTTAGTCTTAGCTTAGGAGTCTGCTCTTTCATAACAAAAAGTTGCTCTCGACCAATTTGTGAATCAGTTTCACGAAAAAACTCTTAGTTAAAAACTGTTAGTGGGAAGATAAAATACTTTCTGAATACGGGCCAAACTGATCTGTGAAGAAGTGCATAAATTGCAGTGGCACGTATTTAGTGATGGTAGATAAAATGTCACAAACTCTGGTTTCTGTTGAAGCATCGTTTGAATCTGTAAGTTTTATAGAAAGTGTACCATTGCATTTTTTTTTCTGCACATTATTCACTTGCATCTATATAATGTCTGATTCGTATGTTAATGCACTCTGTAGTCACTAAAATAATGCTACTTGTGTTTAATGTATAGTTCAAAATGTTTATATTTAATGATAAAATATATTTAAATACAATTATTGGCTTTGATTTGAATTAGCACCTAGTACATTTCATTTGACCATAATGAAAAAAGTACATTGACATGTACATTGACCTTTAAGAAAGATTGTTGTGTAATATGGCACCTTGGTAGCTCAGAAGATAGTGCTGCAAGGCGTATTTTCAAAACATATTTTTTGAAAACGTTATCAACTTAAAATGTAGGCCTATGACAGTGAACATTTTTATTTACAGAAGCACAGCCTATTTTAAAATTGATAATAAACATTTCTTTAATTATGTAGGCTATTCCTGCATGCGACCACACAGAAGTCTGCTTGAAATCACACCGGGGGTTGTGATTCGGGTGCGGTTCAGGTCTCGGAATCAGTTTGAACCGGGTCGGGTGGAATACGAAGTTTAATTAGTGCTGCTGTCGGATAACGACTCAGATGCGGTTTTAAGCACTGCAGATACGGCCAAGTGCAAGTTGACAAACCAGGACCCGTGCAGGACTCTGCCCTGCATCGGTTTGTGTGTTTTTTTCAAGGATTTCTCCCACAGTGGAAAAATATGTGATTAGGTGACTTAGTTGCCCTAAATTGCCCAAAGTGTGTGTGCGTGCGCGCCCCGTTCGAAATGTGCCTTGGATCTTACTGCAATAGGCTCACCGTGACCCGTCAGCAATCAAGGAAGATGGATGAATATTTGTATAACATTGCTCCGCTAGCCCTGAATGAAGATTGTGTTCAATAGGTTATGATGGCAAAAGTTTTTTTTTCGATCTTTTTTTGATAGAATTGGTTATTTCTGGAGGGCAGCACGGTGGTTCAGTGGTTAGCACTGCTGCCTCACAGCAAGAAGGTCCTGGGTTTGGTCACGGGTCCTTTCGGTGTGGAGTTCACATGCTCTCCCCGTGTTTGTGTAGGTTTTCGCCGGGGGCTCTGGTGTCCTACCATGGTCCAAAAGCATGCAGGGTAGGCTGATGGGTGTGTCTAAATTGGCCCTGTGAGTGTGTGTGCCCTGCGGTGTTGGTTCCCCCTTGTTCCGGGATAGGCTCTGTGACGCCCGTGGGGATTAAGCGGTTATGATAATGGATGGATGGCTATTTCTGAGGTAGCAAATGATGTGAGAGCCTTGAGTCAACTTTAGAGGTGATCTGATCAAATAACGATAATTCAGAAATCAAAACAAAGGCACTTAGAGGATAATAGGATTAATGACTTTAAAAACAAATCATTTGCTGTCTTTTAAAGTTTAAATGTTCATAGGCTTATAAACGTTTATACTACTAAATACTATATCATACAAGAAGAACAATAACACTAATAATAATACATTTTTACAAAATACATATTTTCTACCTTCACTGTAAGGAGCCAGCTTCTCCCAATGCCTTTTCAAATCACTTAAGCTGCACTCCCACCAAGCGACGGAACTTGTCATTGACACAAAATCTCTGTTTTCTTACTATGCTTCTCCCCCTGCTGGAGAAGTGTGTGAAGCACAGCTGAAGAAAAAAATTGGACAGTTGTAAACAATGCGCAATCCACACCTTATCAACTTAATATTCAGGTATTTCGTGAACAATTCCATTCAGCACCCTTTTATTCAAGGTTCAAGAGCTTATGGTAGTAAACAGTCAGTTCCACTATGCAATGAGATTCTTGCCCTAAATATTCTTCTAGCCACGGGAAGACAAAAAACCCATATGAGAAACACAAATTAAGGCACTTACAGTAAGACAATACATACGAATACAATTATAACAATAATTACATTGACGCAGAGCAATATGACATGTAGTGAAATGTAAACTTCAAATACTGCACAGGCGTGGATAAGTAAGAGCTAGAGATAGGTGACTAGTCTCACTGCTTATTAGTGCAGAAAAAGGGGAACAGCACCTTATTGGTTGGAGGTTAGACTGTTTCTGCATAATTAATGTGGTGTGAGGGGCGGTGGGCGAGACACGTGCCTAAGCCTGGTGACCTAAACGTAAAGACCTCTGTATACGCACTGCTGAGGACCGTAATTTCATACCGCTGTAGCGACTGCCTGATGGTAAGAATGTGATTAGGCTGTGTTGATTTTATCTGCATCATACAGCATTTCAGAATAACTTGTCATCACTATAATACGAGGTATTTAAACTTTCAGTAGTAGCCCTAAAATAACTTCATTTTTCCTATATTTTTAAACTTGTATTAAATTTACTGCCGAAATGACTATCGTATGCAGAGACGGAACGAAGAGGCTAGGTATGGGGTTGAGGGTAGCTCGATGTCTGCTTTTTAACATTATTTTAGTCATTTGTTTATTTATTTCAGTATATCTCATGAGGCAAGTGAATTCGGAAGATCCTAGTAGCGAGAAGTGAAATCGTAATTACGACAAGACACGCGTTTAAGTGGTTAAGTCGGAGCAAAATGGAGGATATAAGAAAACTACTTTTTGTTCTGCTTAATTTTTCGTTCCCCCAACGCCAATTAAAACGCATTCGTACCGTTAATTGAACTTTGAAGAACACCAAATGAACGCATTTGTTTGTGTTGCTATTTAGTTACTAGCTAGTCCAGTTTACAACATAACAGTTAATAGATCAATATACGTAAAACAAAATAAATCTTTACATTAATTGATTATTACATTACTTTTCGTAATCCCTTGTTTAAACAACAGGTAGCTAACTAACAACATACCAAATGTAGTACTTTCAAAATAATTTGCACTTCATGGTGGAGCTATCCTTTGTCCCCGCCGTGATTGTCGTAATGATGCGCCCCAGCACTGAAAATCGGGCTTAAAGTGTTTCCCACTGGCAAATACAGTGGCGTTCAGTGCTCTCATCTCATATTTACCATTTTTCCGAGATGACTTCAAGGCAGGGAAAGCTGTTGATGAGCCCATTCAGTCGCTATTGTCTGATAACCGATGATGTATTAAAAAAAAGAGTTTTTGAAGAGTTTTGTCCTTTGGGTCACAGGCCACATATAGAAATATTGTTACCCAATCCCATAAAGAGCAACACAAAACAATGACTTCACTGATTTCCACCTAGAGCAGAATGGGTTTCCTAACTGATACACATTCTTGCTATTGCATTTCCACTTCCAGTGAAGGTCATTTATCTATGTCTGTCTCCAAATATCCAGTATTTTTAACTTATCTTAACAGAATTAGAGAGCACAGCTAAAAATAATTTATCGAGGGTTTCCATACTAATTGCTGCTTTGCATCAGTGTTCTGTACAACTTATTTTATTTATTTATTTATTTTGTCACCCACCAGCCACAGCTTCTGGCTGCCAGTGACTGGGAAGCACTTTTATACAAGGATAACGAGGGAGCTAACGAGTGGCAGCCGGAGTGAGTAACTCAAGGGCAGGAACAAGAGGTAAGATGAACGAGGGATAGGTATGGCTTGTTAAAGTCACGCTAGGAAGGAGACAGGAGGGCGGGATGGGCAGGGCATAACACAACTGTCAGGGTAAGCACCAGTTTGTCCCAGTCTTTCGTGTTCCCTCCCCGTTTGGCCAGCAGGTGTCACTGGCCATGCTGATTTTTCCCAGCCTGCATCATGCCACGCCCTCGTGCCAGAACTGCCTGGGTTCATGACAACATCATGCAAAGCACATTAAATAAAAAGCACTTTACAGAACAAATACTGCGTATTCTGATTTCAGTTCTAGTAAATCAGTGATACAAAAATATAGCAAAGAACTTTAAGGCATTTTACAAGAGTGTCACCTTATATTTCTTTAGCAGATGCTTTTGCCCAAAGCGATATACAAGTGAGCATCAGAAAGTGGGTCTAACTGTATCATTGAAGCAACTGGGATTAAGGACCTTAAACACTCAGCTATAGGGGTGTAACAATTCCCTGGTTCGGTGCAAGCACTTGATTTAGAAAAAAAAAATTTTGTGGGGTAAGACAAAAAATGACAAAAAAGTCTGAGTTTTGTTAATCACCAACAATTTGTAACACTAAACAAAAGAACACCAAAGTTGTTACATTAACTTAACTTCACATACAATAACTATGTTAACAAGATTACTTAAAAAAAAAAATACTATACTATACTAAAATGCTGACTCGAATGCACCCGGGTTCTCTGCAGTCTCAAGGTTATGATTCATCTTCAGCTAATGAGAAGCCTAGTTTTGACCACAGGTGTGCTGTGGGCACAGAACCCGAACGCACAGAGCCCGAACGCACAGACCCTGAATGTACAGAACCCAAGCGCACAGAGCCCGAACGCACAGAGCCATACACCATCCCATACGTTTGAGCCTTTTTCTGCATGGTCAACAAGTAAAGAGCAAATTTCTCCACGTGACATGTGTTCAAGAAAGTTTCTGTGGGCATTTAACAAAAGTTTTGGTTCCCAGTACTGTAACATATGAGGAATCCTGACTTTGGTGTTCTCATTTTAAAAACAACACCAAAAAGAAATTGACTGAGTTTTGGAAATTTGCTCTTCAGTTAGATCTTTTTTCGTAACCCCATGTCAGCCGTGGCACAGTGACCTTCATGTGTCCGCCCTCTGTACACTATACTCCGTTTCTCTGACCCACCAACATTTATCTTGTTTTGTTTACCACTGTGAAAGTGCCACATTGACTCCTGACACAATAATGCAACCCGCTCTCACAGCCTGGTTTAGCTTCAAACGTGGTGGGAGGACCAGCTAAATAAAGCCCTTATGGAGTTTTATGAAACATCACATGACCAACAACGAAAGCTACAGCTTCTGCTTTTGTTGTTTGCCTTCTGCTGACCGCACTATACTTTTAGATTATTTGCATTAACAGTGTCAACTGCATTGCAGTGGAAACTTAGATAATAAACTTTCAACAGTCACTACAATGCAGAGAGACACACTGGAGTATGCATTCCGTCTGCTGCTGTGGAGTGTGCACATTCTCACCCAAGGTAAGCAGATACAGAATCTGTAAAGTCTGATTGTTCTGACAAACCACATGTGTTAATGCAGATGTATAATATTGTTTTCCTTCTACAAAAATATTCTATGATTGAGGGAAATGTGTGCCGTATATTTGCAAAAACAACGTAAGAAGGAAACATTAAAACAGTATAAAATGGAAAAGATGTAGATTTGTTTGAATATTTATTACATACTATAAATAATGGCTTTAATCCGGTAAATGAGCTTTGAATTTAGGTAGATATAAATTCCCAGTTATATATTAATTTCCCAGCAAATAAGTTAATGTCAGTCTCTTTCCCGCAAACAAACAAAACAAACGAAAAGCACCATTACGTAGAGACCACATAGATGTTTAATAATGGTGAGTTAAAAAACAAAGAACAGGAAAAGAATGATGATTGCTTTTAACACAGTTTCTTTAGATTGTTGTTCTGCTTATTATCAGCATTACATATTTTTTTCCTGGTAATAGTACACATTTATTAATATTACTCTACCTGGATCTTGCACTTTTTATCTACAGGACTGATGAACGACTGTTTGAAAGTTGGAAGCAGTGGCTTATTCCCATGCATAAACAGATTATCCAATGAGTCATTGTTTGTGGCTTGTATTGTGCAAAGGACTGATGGCAATACGTGCAGAATCGCTTTGGAGCTTGAAACTTACGAATTAAACAGCACATGTGACCCCAGGATGTCAATTCACAAAACGGGGCTCACAGTGTTCCTCAACATCAGCAACATACAGCAGGCCGATGGAGGAAATTACTCCTGTGAATATGTTTACAATGGTGGAATGAATAAAACTGACTTTAACATCTGTGTATCAGGTATGTGTTGCTAAATTATTGAACATACTGAGACAACTGAAAAAAGGCTTCTAACCTGTGGGGAATAAATACCGAGTATAAAATGGAATCAGCACACAGCAAGCTATCTGAATAAGAGCAGACAGCCCCCATTTGTTACCTCTTATGCGTAAGGCCACCTCTACCCTGGTCCTGGTGAACCTTGATTGGTTCACATGGTCTACAAGTAATAAGGCTTCTGATTGTAATTTTGATTACAGTGATTATACTTCATTAATTAACCTTGCTATCCAACCTGTTTTTATTCTATGATATGAATAATTTTCTCTTAAAAATTGCTTGTATCTGTTGGATAAGTAGTCTGTTGTAGAAATTTACAAAATTATGTTAATATTATTAAACTCTTATGTGGCACTGTAAGCCTGTTAACATGATACAATTATAAAATACAAGTCTGGCCTTTTAAATTTATAGGTAGAGAGCATTCTATGGTTTTTCAAATTAAAATCTGCCCTTTCTGAAATGTTGGCAGCTATAAAATTTATTAATTTGTCTTGCAGAATCCCCCCCCAAAAATTCAGCAGAAACAAAGAAAGTATATCCCATACTACTCAGTTGTGCAGTATCTTTTGGCATGCTCTGTACTATAATTTTAATCTTTTGGAGATTACTGTTGTATCATAAAAGGTAAGAGAATAAGTGTTGAATGTAAATGTTTCTCTGTTCACTACTGTTCACCAGTCTTTTACACTGTCTGACTGCTGTAGTGTGTAAGAAGGAAGGAGGGATCTGGAGAGAGACTGGATATTAATGGGATTGGTTTATAGCTACATTATAAAGGTGAATTCAGACTCTTCTTGCAGATCCACTCACTTGAAATTAATGTTTCCTGTGAGAATAAATTTCTCTACATAAAAATCTTTAACACTGCCCAAACGGCAGTGAATTAATGTGAATTTCTCATTTACTTGATGATAATCACTTTCCACATTATTAATGGATCATTTATCATATGCAGCCACGGGAAAAATTAAGAGACCACAGAACAGTTTTTTGTTTCACTCATTTCTCAATTTATGGCTGTGCGTCTGTGAGTAATATATACTTTTTGCAAACTGCAGCCTGGTTCTTCTCTGTTTCTCTTTAATGAAGGGCTGCTTACTTGCTTTATGGGACTTCAGTCCTGCTTCTAGGAGCCTGATACAAACTGTCCTAACAGTGCACTTCACACCTGCACTTAATGTTTCCCATTCCTTTTGAAGGTCATTTGATGCCATCCTATGATTCATGAGAAACTGTCAGATAAGTTAACAGCCATCTCTGGCATTAGACTGTTGCTTCCGCCCTTTACCTGGCTGGTTTCTGGTCGTTCCCAGTATGTCCTGCTTCACCTTGCTCATGTGTACTGCTATCTTAGAAATTTTGAACCTGGAAGCAACCTGCTGCTCAGTGTAGCCTTCTGCCAGCAGATCCTGGATTAAACCAGGATTTAAAAATGCAGATTTGTTTAAAAATATAGATTGGTCTCTTAGTTTTTTCCACTGCTGTTTATTCTACACTCACCTAAAGGATTATTAGGAACACCATACTAATACGGTGTTTGACCCCCTTTCGCCTTCAGAACTGCC
>JAODKC010000573.1:0-10499 GCA_026777985.1 Mormyrops attenuatus
TTACTCAAGTCTACCGTGTGTTTGTTCCAGTTACCTGCTTAAACAGTTCCGAATTATTTAAGAGTGATATACAACAAAAACAACTGACAAACTTGCTTAGGGCAAACTTGAAACTAGCGGATTGTCTTTGAATTGGTTCACTTTTTATTTACTTCTTTTGTGTACTGTTTGTTACTTCTGGGTAAGAAATGTGGCGCGTGCAGTATCTAGTTCAGTTTGGGTTCAATCGAACATATACATGCAGAACTAAATCCATTCCAAACCACATTATCTGGGTAGATCGACTGAGTGATTTAGTGCGAATTCAGTTGGACTAACATGTTACATGTGTTTTAAAAGACCGGTTGGAGACTAGCACTAATTCAAATTTTCTTTGTCATAAAAGCGTATTGACTCTGCACTTCAGTTGATGTTAATGTATGTTTTAATATATCATAAAACTTCAAAATGCATAAGAACTACCACATTAATGCAAGTGAATATAATGTTTTTAGCACTTAAAATGCTCAATGCCAAAACGTTGTCAATTTATAAAAGCCTGTAGATACTGTATAACTTTATATCTTTGTGTCAGCATCTTTCAGAATCAGACAACTGTATCATCCTGAGGGGAAAAGCTTAAAATTGTAACTATTTGTCTACTTTGAAAAAGTTATGGATTTCTGTAATAATAATTTTGTGTTTTTTTCAGAGGCCAACCTCAAGGCATCCAAAGCATCAGAGAAAGAAGTGGAAGATGCCATGCGAGATCACCTTCATTACCACTCCAGACAGGGCAGGAGGTGGTGGCAGACACAAAATGAATTCCAGTTAGGAAAAAACCCAAGTGTCTTTTTTACAGCATATGGGCCAACATGAACATTTACATTTTTTGGTACTGTTAGTGATACTGCACTGTTTACATGATTTACTGTTTTAACTGTTGCACTGTTTACATTGTTTATATTAACTCAAAGTTGAGTCACAAATGCTTATTAAAAGAACATTAATTGTTACTAATGAGTGATTTTTCCCTTACCCCACTTGATATGTTTATAGGGGTTAGGGCATTTGTCAAATTTGTATGCTCATGCACCAATGCTCTGATGTTGAATAATTTAAATACACAGGAAACAGAGTTTGAGCAAAATAAAAAAAAAACAATGTTGGAGCAACATAGAAAAACAACACTGAAGCAACATGGAATATGGAAAAATGATGTTGGAGCAATATAGAAAAATGATGTTATTTCATCTTTCAAAATCAACACTCTGATAAAGGTTATTCAATGTTGAGAGACAACGCTGTAACAATATGTTCCCTACACAAAATGCCTGCTGGGTTACCTCATGAATAATGGAATTAAAACACATTGAATGTTTCCAATTGAATTTGTTGTCTTGAAATTTATATATATATAGAAATATATATATAAATGAACTGAATTCAGGTGATTGAATTTTAAAAATTAACTTAACTTAATATTTTGGAACTAAATTGTGGAAGCCGAATATTTTTGCATTGATTATTTTACCAATGAAATTACAACAAATATTTTCAGTTGATATAGTCGATGTTTAAATGCACATTCACATTAAATTACAGCCCTCAAATAGTCAAACATTATTAAATGAAATGCGTTTTTCTTTGCTTAGTGTAATTCAACGTACTTTTTTTCATCATCGACTTTAGTCATTGTCTCCAATGTAACCAGTCTTCCGCGTACGTGATTTGCGTGCCAGTATAACAGCCTGACCGACGGAGGCGGTGTCTTACAACCATATTCAAGTACATTCGGTTTGACAAGTTCTTCGTTCTGGCAATGACAACAAGATAACGTCAGTATTTGAACAACAGTCGAATCTAGCTAAACATCCTGTTAGCTGTTTTGACATAGAAAGAGGAATAAATTCCGAGAGAACAAAGTACGACGTTATTTTTTATTTAATTAAAATATTTTTCGATGTGTTAGCGCAGTTGTTTATAAGGGGTATACCCAGTAATCGATTCATTTTCACTTTTTAAAAATATGCAATCAATATTTATGCACAAAACAAGGTAGCACTAAAGTTGATGTGCTGCTCACGTTCATCAAACTTCCTGAGTCCTTTGCATTTATTGGATAAACGTAAACATCTTGGTCGTGATCTTTTCGACAGTACCGGGTGACGATATAGTGAAACCAGGATGAATTCAGCGATGACAAGCAGAATGAAGCTAAGTCTGGCCTACGTACTGCGAGCGGCCAGGACTGCGTGTGGGACGCTTCCTGCTTCTCTACACTTGCAGCACAATTCTTACGGCAGGCAAGACTGTATGAAGACAGGCACTAAACACTATTGCTCAGCAATGGATAAAGGAAGAGGATTAATATTTAGACAGGTGAGCTAATTTTACTGTTACCTGAGTTGTAAAACTGATGAAATAGTATTTACTGGCTCTTCACAAATTTTGTAATTCGCTATAGTTTACGGCTTTTGCTACTCTTTGTGTGTGTGTGTGTGTGTGTGTGTGTGTGAGAGAGAGAGAGAGAGAGTAAATTAAGGGCATTCAAATTACAGTACAGTGTAAAATCAATACGTACGTAGTGTAATACGCAGTTTTCGTACATTATCACTATAATCACTAGCCGTAAATTTATAGCTTATATATAATTTACTATTTAGTAAGTCCATTTTTGCTGTATACGACAGCAGTTTACTACGTGTATTTTTGGTGCCAGGGAAAGCTGTAAGACTTGACGTTATTTAAGGATAATAGACGGTTCAGTTGTTGAAACTGAAATTTGGTTACCTGAATCAGACACCATTCCTCCATTTGAAAGGACCATCTCAGCTAACAGAATTAGTACAACAGCGTGTGGAAAGCTGTCTCTCTGTATACCACTATACTCATGTTATTCTTCATAATGTTTCAGCTATTTGAAGCTACCAGCAGTACCTACACATACCTGTTGGGAGACTTAGAGTCCAGGGAGGCAGTTCTCATTGATCCTGTGTTGGAGACAGTGGACAGAGATGTCAAACTGATCGAGGAATTAAGTCTGAGTCTAAAAGTGGCTGGTAACTACAGGGTTCACTGGCGTGGGCTATGGTCTGCAGTGTGGATGTTTTCTAACTTAGAACTGCTACTGAAAACATGCGTCTTCTAAGAGCTGAAGGAGCAGTTACTGGGTTTGAAATTAGGAATCTGAGACTGGTAAACTTGTAACTGTATTGTAATTGTATTTTATTTAATGTTACTTATTTTCTTACAATTCCAAATTAAATTCTCTTAATGATTTCTTTTGTTCCTTTGTTCAATTCACATCCCTTTCCTTGGTTTCTCCTTTCCATCCCATATTTACCATTTTTCCCATCCCTCGTCCTGCTGTTAGCAGATTAGCATAATTATGGCTTTAATTATTACGCTATTCTGTTTTTATTTTGTCTGGTTTTGGTTTTTATACCAAATTTGGTTATCAAAAGTCTTATTTTTGTAACTGGGACTATTTTTGCAATCAGCAAATCATGTTAGCATAATTTTGTGATATTTAGACTTCCTGTGTATGTGCGACGTGTCCTGTATTCACTGCTTTCCAGTCAATACCCACTGCCATGCAGATCATATCACTGGCACTGGTATTCTGAAAAAGAAGCTGTTTGGGTGTAAGAGCGCCATCTCTCTGCACAGTGGAGCCATGGCTGACATCCAGCTGTCAGAGGGAGACTTCATCACCTTTGGAAAACATGTGAGAGGAGGAAAGGGGGGCATTCTGTTCCTTACGATCAAAGTACACTGTATAGTCCTTAAATGAGCAGAAGGATGGCTTTTTGGTATCATCTGAAAATTATTTTGACTTAAAATTCCTTGTAAAATCCTCTGACAAGAGAATCTGGTAAATTGTTTCCCAGTTTGACAAAACTGAGCACTGCCTTATTAACCTCATAAACCAAGATCAGTTCTCCTTTTCACATAGAGTCTGGCTGTACGAGAAACCCCAGGACACACAGACGGATGTGTGACGCTTGTCCTGGATGACCAATCCATGGCCTTCACTGGGGATGCCTTGCTTATCAGGGGCTGTGGCAGGACTGACTTCCAGCAGGGTACTGAGTCACCTTCCCTCCTCTTTGCTATCTGTTCCCTTTCTCGTCTCTCCTTCTACTCACCTATATGTTGTAATATTTATAGACTGATAACTTGGAGGTGCCAGTAGCCTCTGCATGTCATTGTGCTGTATGTAAGGTGACTTTGTTTTCTCACGGTCCCTATAGATGTTTCTCCTGAGTGACCTTTATTCTTCATTATTTTGAGTGTTCTTATTTTAATTGCCAGATTTTATCTATTGATAAAACATCTCTGAGTAATCATTCAGTGTTTTGTTTTTCTTATTCTGATCACATTTCACCTCCTTGTCTAAGGCTGTCCCCAAAAACTTTACCAGTCAGTCCATAAGAAGATCTTCACTTTACCTGGGCACTGTCTCATTTATCCTGCTCATGACTACAAAGGTACTGAATAATGTGCTCTTGTTCTGTTTTTACAATTCAGGACCATATTTAGTAACTTCTTTGAGAAGTGAAAATTAAAAGGGGGGTAAAGTAGTGAGATAAGGTGGTGGTTTGGGCCTAAAAATTTTTGGCAGTTATCTGTATACAGTACATTGGTCTTTCTGCACTTGTTTTCTCCAGATGGTCATACAGGTATCCATCTGCTTACTTCCGGGTTATGTTCTGGAAGTGAGGATGTAAATCAGTCTGGATGCATCTTGATCATTATAGGAGAAATGTCAAATACAGGTTTTTCCTGCTATCTGAATGGAGATCATTCCTATGAAACCATTCGTAAGCCGAAATGGTGTTAAGTGGAAAAATTTGAGAGTTAGACCCAAAACCTAGACCCAGAAAATAACCTACCAAATCATACCAAATAAAGTGCTCACAGAAAGTCTTGGGACACTTACTTAATTCTTTAAAAATGATGCACATTTATTGGTTTCATAACAGTCAGTTGACAAGCAAAATGTTTAGCATATCTGCAGATATCTTCAACATAGACATTTTCTTTGTATTAAGAGTCATATTTTTTTCCAGCCATTTTGCTATTAATTGCGATTGTAGTCACTGGCTCCCAAAGGTTTACTAAACACAAATGTTTGGCATTTTATGTTATTGCAAAGGTGTTACTAATTAAAAAGTACCCAGTGAGACTGCTTGTCAATGAACTTTTTAATTTAGAAGAGCTGATTCAGAACCGTAATTTTGGTATCAAATTATTACTACTTGAAATGAATGTTTTACTTAACTACTGGTTTTTCCTAATGTGATATATATACTTTTTGTAAACGAATAAAGTAATGATTTTTGTTATAAAACCAGTACATATTGTGGCCTCGTCGAGCCCAGCATGTCTGGCCTATTTGCATGTGTCCCAGCATGCCGCACTGTCGGGCTGAGAATGGCCGCTCTCTATGTTATGCCTGTCATTAATGTTCCGGGTTTCATGCGTTGTGTGTTTTGTATTGGTGCCCAGTTAAGTTGAAGCTTCATCCCTGTATGTTTGACTGTGTGTAAGTTACCCACCATGTGTAGTTCCCATTGTTCATACAGTGACCTTCCCCCTGTTCCTCCATTTAAGGGTAATCGCAGATATGCTTTTTTTGTATGCTCTTGTACAAGCAAGTGTTGTGGTGATTGGTGGTTCATGGTCCTTTTAAGGACTACAAATAAAAGGGCTTAATTGAACTACATGTGAGATGTGGTATCATGGCTGGCATTGATGGATATCACAATATTTTTGATGAATTAGGCCAGTATCTGAAGATTTACTGTGAGCATTGTAAAACCTGGAATAACACAAAAGAAGGATTGATAGGATAAATACTTATTTGTACTTTATGAAGTACAAATAATGTATGTACAGTGTTGTTTCACTAACTGAAAGAAATCAGAAGAGGATTTATTTTAGTTAAGGAAAACAGGTACTAATGTTGGTCTTTCATAAAAGTGGAGTAAAATGAAATTTGGTAAAGCAGGGGATGCCTGTATACTGTACAACATAAGATACAACATCAAACACATTTAACTAAACCTCTATAGTGGCAGTGCAATTGGTTAGTTTGAGTACTTGCTGCATGTCATACACATGGTAAAATACATCCGCTAATGTACACCACGTATGCTTCGGACGTCTCCCAATAAATTTTAAGGCTCTTATGGGACCTTGGACATAAGTACGATTGGACATTACTTGATAGGACATAAGTCAATGGATGACTGTACACTGTTTAATTACTGAATGTTACTGAGTTTAGCTATATATTCATTAATGTATTAATGTATCCATTTATTATCCATTTTTAACAAACATGAAGTAGCTCTAGAAAGGTCTGCCTCTTTCTGTACCTATTATGTACTGCCCTTAACCACCATACACACTTATGTTGAAGGTCAGATGGTGTCTACTGTGGATGAGGAAAGAAAATTTAACCCACGGTTGACTAAAACACTGGAGGAATTTGTAGAAATTATGGATAATCTCAATTTGCCCAAGCCTGGAAAAATAGGTATGATTGTCTTTATTAATACTCTTTAGCTATTGTCTTTATTAATAATCTATAGCTATCATGCTACTTTTGGCCATGTGTTTTTAGTTTGTAGCATGAGAGAAACATGAGCATGAGTCTGATGAAAGTTTGCATGGTAGCAGTCTATAATAAAAAAAAATTATGACTAAAAAACTAAATTGAATTCCTGGTCATGGCTGATACCAGGATAAATTTGTTTAAGGATTGCGAATATAAGCAAGTACATTATGCCATAAAAAACAGTATGAAAACTTGTGGTTGTGATTTGCACTCAATTTATTATAACTAATGTAAATCTTTGCCTTGTCTCTATGCAACTGTTAAATGATTTCTAAACATCTTGGTCTGATTTTGCTTTTGTTGGTTTTTGAAACTGCAGCAGCAATGAAAATTTTGATGTAAATTTCTGAGCTTTCTCAATTGGTGAAATAACAGATTGTCTTTTATGCATTCCTCATATACAGCACTGTGCAAAAAGTCTTAGGCAGTCATAGAAAATGATGCTTAAAAGATCTTCATGTTGGTGCAAAACTTTGCCATTATATCTATCAAAGTAGGTTAGCTTAACCATGTTAAAACCTCTCATAAAGTCACAACAGTCTGTGCAGCAACTGTCCAATACTGTATATTTTTGACTTGACCACTAGCACACCTTAAACAATTTAAATTAATTAAGTGAGCTTGTGATAAAACAAATACATGGAATGGCTGGGGTGCCGGTGAGGAGAAATTTGGGAACCGAATCAGCGTTCTTCTAGCCAGCCCATGGGATACCAGTAACATTTTGAAGAAAAAAAATTATTACTGTTTAGTTTTTATTGTGTTACTCTTAATATGCATATATTCTTATGCCAAACTGTGTTTTTGTTCTGGGCAAATATATATTTACTACCCAGATAAATAACTGTAAACATTTCCTTTGACTGCCTAAGACTTTTGCACAGTACTGTAAGTGGAATTTGTTCCTCCTGTTCTTGTTCCTGCCTTATTCAGCTTTGCTTTGCCTTTTTTATATTTTATTAGACATAGCAGTACCTGCCAACCTGGTGTGTGGACTTCATGAAGTTTGAATTCAGAAAACAATGGAGGCATCTCAAAGGAATCAGAAAATTATACATATGCCGACTCTAAACATGATGTTTTGTCTGATTTTTGGTTATATTTTAACAAAAATGCCAGTAGATCGTTTTGATGCGATAAAGTAATATCATTGTAAACCAGTTTTTTAAATGACCAATTAAATGGTATTATGCTTACAAGCATGCAAATTGTATTAAATACTATTCACATATTTAACTGATGATAGACAATTATTTTACTACCTTTAATACCAATAAGAACTCATACCTGTATTGTATGCTAAAAAGTCATATGGAATTATAATTGTTACCTATGATGTGTGGTTTATTGTATTCCTCAGACTTTGTCCAAATCCACGGCTGCAAAACCAGACTCTGCGCCAGCACAAGGTGCAAAAAGGTTGTGCTAACTCTCTTAGTTATTCAAAGGCGTGCTTTGGGGATAACATGCAACGAACCAACTGGAATGGCGCATCACCTCACCTTTACAGTTTTTTTCAGTCGTCTGGTACATTTCTCGAATTGTCCTTAACATTTGCAAAACAGTAAGTGCATTTCTCAAAACAATTCATGCAAAAAGCACCACATAAAGGATTACCTGTATGTAACCCTCTCAGAATCCTTAGTTTATCCCACAAAAGTAAGTATTTATTAGAGATGGGGAAGAATTGATTCAGTTATGTATCACAATTATATTGTGTAGCAATTCATATATTGCCTTTCTGATTCCAAAATTGATTTTTTATTAATTTATGATTTATATATGTTTGGACTCCTTCCTGGGTATGACATTAAACTGCATCCAGCCCTGAAAATGAAACTTACAGGGAAACAATTTTTGGGGGTTGGTGGCAGGATTGGCACTCCAGCCACCGTAAAACAACTCAACTGCTCGAGTCAAACAAGTAAGATACTCTTCTGCTTTCTGCTCTGCTGCTTACGCACCATGAAGGGGATGGGAGAAAGCCTTCAGGAACCTGTTTCGACTCATCCCCGGATGAGTCAAAACAGTCAAAGAGCTAATAGGGTCAGGCCTGTTGAGGATCGGAGCTGGTGTGTGGTGCTGAGGCATCGCCTGCTGCATGGCGGCACTTCGGTCCCAGTTTGAGGTGGCCCATCTGGGTAGGTGCAAGGAACTTGTCTCTCCGGAAAGATAAGTCTCTCCTATCGGGAAGAATGTCGACCTTGTCAAGAGATTTACCTACCTTGGCAGCGACATTCATGTCTCTGGAGGCTTTTCCTATGAAGTCAGCAGACAGATTGGAAGAGCATGAGGGGTCATGAGGTCACTGGATAGGGGTGTGGTGCTCCGAATATCTTTGCAAAAGGACGAAGGTCCAAGTCTTTAGAATCCTGGTGCTCCCTGTCTTGCTGTATGGATGTGAGACATGGATGCTATCCAGTGAGGTGAGACAAAGACTGGACTCCTTCAGTACTGTGCCTCTTCGGAGAATCCTTGGGTACCGCTGGTTTGACGTTGTGTTGAACAAGCCTTTGCTAGAGGAGTTCCGAATGAGACACATTACCTGGATTGTGAGGGAGCATCAGTTACGGCACTATGGCCATGTGGTGTGTTTCCCTGAGGGTGATCCAGCTTGCAGGGTCCTCATTGCTGGGGACCCAAGCGGCTGGACCAGGCCAAGGGGACACCCACGTAACACCTGGCTGCGGCAGATGGATGGCCATTTCCGGAGGGTGGAACTGGACCGTGTGTTTGCCTGGGGGATTGCCGGCCGGGATCCCGAGGAATTTCGCCATGTGGTGGGTGCTGCAGCAGGTTCCATCATTTTGCAGAAAATGTGTACGCTATACTGGAATTAGCTTTTTTTGTGCTGTACAATGTGGTAAAGTTCAAGTTATGCTCTTTAAATTAACACTAAGGTACATGAATTTGTATATTATTATCATCATTATTTGTTCAAATAATCATTAAAACATGAAAAAGGTGTTTTAAAAACAATTTGACTCATTAATATTGTAAAAATGGGTTACCATGCCATGTTGCTTGCAATGATCAGCAGAGCCAGATTTTAGCCACTTGGTGCTACTTATTGCACCTATACCATTCATACTGACAGCACACTCGCACTGCCCACTGTGCCTGTCGCTCCGCTTAATCTTAATACACACGGTGGGCACACACACACACACTGACATGCTATGTACAACAATAACCATTCTACACTATATTTGACATAAAAACATTGTACGCAAATGATTATGGAGAACTATTCACAAGGCTGGTATCAGTCCAACCTGCCGCGCTGCCTGCTGGTACCTCTACACTACAATATACATTAAATTATTCACTTTTTGTGTGTTCGAGAAATCTCAGTCAACTGTGTTACCCATTGACAAAACCCCTATAACTCAGAAATGGTTTGCTCCCAAGTCACATGACCAACACCACATGATGTCACTTCCTTCAGTAGAGGGAATTTTAAATGCAGTGTGGTAAGTCTCTTCTCCTCAACTTCAATATTTCATCAATATTATTTTCTGCACATAGAGTGGGTTAATTTAAATCCACTGAAGATATTTTTTAATGTCCTGGTTCTTAACCTTATATACACACAGTGACACCTTGGAACACAAACTTTTTTTGTTCCAGAAGGCTGGTTGAGCTGCAATTTGGTCGAGGTCCAAGTCAAATTTCCCCATAAGCAATAATGTAAATTTAATCCCCCATGTTATGTCCTAAGACTTATTTATTTATTTGGTTATTTGTTTGTCGGTATTTTAATACCTCCCCTGGAGCCGACACCTTATTGTGGTGGAGGGGTTTGCATGTTCCAATGATCCCAGGAGCTAAGTTGCCCAGGGCTTTATGTAGGGTTGCCACATCTGAGTTGTGGAAAACCGGGATGCCCGCG
>JAODKC010000574.1:0-10477 GCA_026777985.1 Mormyrops attenuatus
TGGAGATGCACGCCTTCATCGATCACTGGGACTGCATCTTTCAATCTGAAGAGTTAACAGGAGTTTATGTTCCTTTTTCACAATACATATATCTGAATATATATGTATCTTACTTACAATTTATATGCTGAGTACACAGAACAGTAAGTACAGATCAAAGTACAGTGCAGACAGTGTAGTAAACACTGTATACACACCCCAGTAGTCTTTTCATCAATTTTGGAGGGACGTTCAGTTCTCGGTAACGCCACTATTGTCCCATATTTTCTCCACTTCTTGATGACTATCTTCACTGTGTTCCATCTAATGCTGTGGACATTTTTTGTACCCTTCTCTTGACTGGTATCTTTCTACAATGAGATCCCTTTGATGCTTTGTAAGCTCTCTGCGAACCACTGCCTTTTGTGTAGGATACAACTGAGTGAATGTCAGGATAATCCTACTAGGACAGTGGAAATTTATTTGGGGTTAGAGTCACTTTATGGCGGATGTATACCCAAAAAGACTGAATGCTATAATTAAATCAAAAGGTGAGTCACCAAAGTATTAGTCTGAGGGTGTGCACACTTATGCAACCAGCTTATTGTATCCTTTTTTATTTTTTTATATTTTTCCCCCTAACACATTTGTTTTTGAATTGAATTGTTTATGGTGTTTATGCTGTTGAGCTAATTTTCTTTGTTTCTGTTCAGTATGAGGTCAGCTTTGTCATGGAATCAAATTAGCGAGTTTAACCCCCATAAATAACATGGTTACAAATGAGAGAAGATTTCCATAAATTAATTTTATTATTTAATAAAGTTTTTCATTATATTTAGAAATTATTTTCACGTACGGAGAGAAAAAATATGACCCTTGGTTTGACGTCATATCCCGTTTTATCAAAAAGCAGCGCTAGTTTTTTTTTTATACAATCCCATTTCTCCGGTCTAGTTTTGGATGGTGGAGACACAGGCGTGCACTTCTCCTTGCAAGAGAACCCAGCTGCCATGTCTTTGGGGTGCACGGAGCGGGGAAACACGAACAGTAGTCCAGGATCAGAGGGGTTTATTAGGAAAGAATCCCAATAAGGGCACAAGAAAACACGCAACGTTAATGACAGGACCGTGGAAACGTCCTCGAACGCAGACTGAAATACGCTGGATTTACGACAGAAACCGGGAACAGCTGGTGAACACGGGGAATCCACGTGAGGTTAACGAGGGGGCGTGGCCGACGAGGGGGCGGGACGAGCGGGGCATGACACCAGCATAGTGATTAAACAAAACTTTTTTTTTTACTTTTAATTGAAGATTACGTCTCGGTTAAAAGATCGCTTACCTTATGTTTGTATGTTTCCTCTTTGTCCATTTTGATAACTCTGATTGTTTTTTTGTGTTCTTGAACATCGTACCCCATTGGATGGCGAGCCAGTCCCGAAAGATCCCAAGCATCACTGGATTTGAAATACGGACTACTTTCAGATAACATTTTTTTTCTCCTTATCTTTCTAATAATCACCCGGGCGGTGTATTCTTTTATGGTTACTTTATTATTTTCTCGTAAGCTGAAATTTGCATACCTGTATATTTGAAAATCTTTTCCGTTGTTACTTTTTTTTTTTTTTTTTTTGAGCTGTAATTTGTATGGTCATTCTGCAAATCCCCCGTTTAGATGATGCGGCTCCAGAGGATTCCTCTGTAGTTGGCAAAATTGGTAACTGTACTTCTATCACTGCTTCTGTACCTGTCAAGAGAAGGACAACCGATATGCCCTCTCCATTTAAACCTAGCACTGAGGCTTCATTTCATAGTGGAAGAATAGCATATCAGTTACCACCTGATCAGCTTAGCCCTCCAGAAGTGCAGTAGTCGAACACGTCATCAGGAATAATGTGTCCTCCCAGTATCATGTTGTCCCTAAGTTAAGGTCTTTCTCAGGCAAATGTTCCTGTCCCAAGACAGAAGTTGACTATGACACTTGGCGAAGAAGTCTTGAGTTTTACCTCTCTGATTCTTCTATTTTGGATATGCAAGCTGTACGAAAGATTGTTGAAAGTCTTTTATCCCCTGCAGCAAACCTTGTTCAGCATTTAGGCTCTCAGTCAAGCCCCCATTCTTATTTGAGCTTGCTTGACTCAGCGTACAGTGCCGTTGAAGACGGGGACGAACTCTTTGCGAGGTTTCCCAGTACCAATCAGAATGCTGGGGAGAAGCCGTCAGCTTATCTGCAGAGATTGCAGGCTGCTTTGAGTTCTGTGGTGAGAAGGGGAGGCCTAGCTGCAGGTGACATGAACCGTCAACTGCTGAAGCAGTTTTGCAGAGGCCGTTGGAACAATAACTTAATCAGCAATCTTCAGCTAGAGCAAAAGAAGGCAAGTCTGCCATCCTTTGCTGACATTTTGTTTCTTGTACGAACTGAAGAAGATACACAAATTGCTAATTGTAACTGGATGAAACAGTACTTGGGAACTCCTATGATAAAAGCCCAATGTAGCATGCAGTGTGTGTTTGGTCCAGAGGGCAGTGACATTCCTATTCCTAGTTCAGAGCTGCCCCCTTCATCAGTTACAGAGAAACTGGAAAAACAAATCGCTGAGGTTAACGCACAACTTGTACAGTTAAAAGCTTCAAAAAGTAGTTGAACTGCAGTAAATGAACCCAAACCAGCTACTGCTAAGAAGGTCAAACATAAAGGACAAGAGACCCCTTCAAAACAATCTGTGGCAAGAGTCGATAGAAAACCCAGGCCCTGGTACTGCTTTAATTGCGGAGAGGATGGACACATAGCCTCGATTTGCTGTGTTGACCCAACCCTACGCTTGTTGAGATCAAGAGGAGGGAGCTGAGGAAAAAGCAACGATCTTGGGAGGAACAGGTTGCGGCGATGTCTCCTTTAAACTAGCTTCGGTTCCTGTGGAGGGACAAACAGGAGCAGGTCTAGACCAAAAATGTCCCAGCTTCAGTACAAAATGTAGTACGTCACTTAAGTTACACTTTGTGAAGGTAATAGAAACACTCTTAAAAAATTAGTGGGTCGGAAATGCACGTCAGAAGTTACTGTAGCTGGTGTTAAATGCAGCTGTTTACTTGACACTGGTTCACAGGTTACCACTATAGCAGAGTCTATGATCACTTGTCAGAACATCCTATACAACCGATAGATCATCTCATGGAAGTTAAAGGTGCAAATGGACAGTCAGTTCCTTATTTATGTTATGTGGAGGTCGACATAGTTTTCTCTAAGGACCAGGGTTGGGGCCATTCCGGAATGCAGGCATCAATTCCAATCCAAATCAGAAAATGGAACTTGAGTTGGAATTTAAATCTCCCTGAAATTCGAATTCACTTCCAAATCTGTTCCCCATAGTATTTTTTTCCAATGCCAAATCCAGTTCCATTCCCTAATCTGGACTGGAACTGATGAATGCATTCCGGGATTGGCCCCAACCCTGCTGAGGACTTCATCAAAAGTGAACCTGAGGTTATCACTCTAGCCTTAGAGGTTCCCGACTCCTGTGCAAGCAGGGCATTACAAGTCCTGATTGGGACCAACTTGCTGGATGTTCTCTACAGTGAGTACTGTGATCAGAACTCTTCCTAAAATTGTTCGGCAACAAAAGGTTATCAGGAAATTCTCAAAACACTTCAAATGAGACAGAAGCAACACTCCAGTGGTGGAACTGGTTTTGTGACACTCAGAAGGCACTCAAAGGAAGTAATTCCTGCTGGCCAGAAAGTTGTTCTTGATGGTTTTGTGAGTGCTAATAGCATCAATGTTACTGATTGGGCACTACTGGAACAGTCAAGTTCATTTCTTTTACCTAGTGGAATTTTTGTTGATAGCTGTCTGATTACACTGCCCAAGCAACGTCCTCACAAATTGACTGTGTGGATTAGAAATGAAATGGGCCATGACATTATACTCCTAAATAACTGTGTAATCGCTGAGTTGAATGTCCCTTATCGTGAACACTGTCTCACAGGTGAAACACTTCCTGCTATTGCAGGCTGCTGCTCGGTCTCCACTGTCAGCCAGGAAGGAGCCATTTGCAGCAATCTGAAAATCCCTTACCAGAGGTATGGAAAACTCGAATAGTAGGAAAACTTGGTGCTTATAAGGATGTTTTCTCTCAGGATGACCTTGACTTTGGTCGTGCCACCAAAGTTAGATATCACATTAAGTTACAAGGTGAAACGCCTTTTAAGCAGAAATCGAGGCCAATACACCCGAAAGACAATGAGGCAATCAGGAAACAGCTTCAAATTCTTTTAGAAGCTGGTGTAATTCGAGAATCAGAGTCTCCCTTCTCCTCGCCCATTGTTGTCGTAAGGAAGAAGAATGGAGATGTGCGGCTGTGTGTTGATTACAGGAAGCTAAACACACAGATCATAAGAGATGCCTACGCTCTACCTAATCTTGAGGAGGCATTTTCTGCACTCGCTGGTTCAAAATGGTTTTCCGTCATGGACTTAAAATCTGGGTATTACCATATTGAAATGGAAGAGTCTGATAAGCCCAAGACAGCCTTTGTGTGTCCCTTAGGCTTCTGGGAATTTAATCGGATGCCTCAGGGGATCACCAATGCACCCAGCACCTTCCAGCGTTTAATGGAAAGGTGTATGGGGGATATCAACTTGAAGGAGGTTTTGGTGTTCCTTGACGATTTACTTGTCTTTTCGGATTCCTCGGAGGAACAAGAAGCTCGACTCCTGCGTGTATTGCGCCGATTAAGAGAGAATGGTCTTAAATTATTTCCTGATATATGCAAATTTTTCCAAACACGTGTGCGCTATCTTGCTCATGTTGTTTCTAGCGATGGAGTTGAGACAGACCCAAACAAAGTCCGTGCATTGAAGACTTAGCCAAAGCCTCAAAATCTGAAAGAGCCCTGTTCTTTTCTAGGCTTTTCTGCCTATTTATCGACAAAAATCGTAAAACCCCTGAATGATCTTACTTCTGGTTACCCACCTGCACGGAAACGTTCCAATAAAATGGTAAGAAATTGAAATTATTTAAATCCTAAGGAGCCCTTTACTGACAGGTGGACATCCGAATGTCAGGCATCATTTGAATCCATAACTGACAAACTGATGACAGCCCCAGTTCTTGGATTTGCAGACCCCAGGTTGACATACAGTACATTCTGCACACTGCTGCTAGTACCACTGGTCTTGGAACAGTGTTATCAGGAGCAGGATGGGCAACTTAGGGTAATTGCGCATGCCGGTAGAAGTGAAGCTCGTTATCCGGCACACAAATTGGAATTTTTGGCGTTGAAGTGGGCTGTAGTGGAAAAGTTCCAGGACTATCTCTATGGGAACACTTTCACTGTCATGACGGATAACAATCCTTTAGCATATGTGCTCACTTCAGCCAAACTGGATGCAGCGGGCTACCGCTGGCTAGCAGCACTTTCAGTTTTCAATTTCAGTATCAAATATAGAGCTGGAAGCCGGAACCAGGACGCTGATGGTCTTTCCAGGCGGCCTCATGGTAAGCCGGTTGAGGATCCTGTTTCACTTGAAGAAACCAAAAGAATTCAAAGGTTCACTTCTTACCATTTGTTAAACCATGAAAACATACCGGTAGATATAGTTTCATCTGTGTGTCATCAACATCTTCCAACTGAAGAACAAAGTTCAATACCGATGGCCCTGGTAGAATCTCTTGCTATTAGTGCAGATACAGTTCCAGCTGTATATGATGATGAGTGGACATGTGACTATACCTACCTTCAGTGAGCTAGAGTTCTTAGAACACCAGCAAGCTGATTCTGACATCCGTCGTGTCACCCACTGGTTGGTGACAGGACCAGAAGTGCCTCCTGGTGCTTCTGTTGACACCCAAAATCTAAAGTTGCTACTTTAGGAATGGAACCTAAAGGTGGTGAGGAATGGTCTCCTTTTTAGAAAACGACAGAATGACAATGGAATAATCTACCAGTTTGTCTTGCCAGATTCATTGAGACCTATGGTGCTAAAGCATTTACATGACGACATGGGGCATATGGGAATCAATCGTACTCTTGACTTAGTAAGGTCAAGCTTCTATTAGCACAAAACGATGTCCGATGTTGAACACAAGGTCAAAACTTGTGGGCGATGTGTGAGGCGGAAGGCCCCACCTGAGAAGGCTGAACCACTAGTTAATATCCAGACAGTTCGACCAATGCATTTGATGTGCATGGACTTTTTGTGTTTGGAGCCTGACAGCAAGACCATCAGAGATACAGTACTGTGCAGAAGTCTTAGGCAGCCAAAGAAAACGATGCTTAAAGGATCTTCATGTTACTGTAGAACCATGAAAGTTTGCCTGTCAAAGTGTGGTAGCTTAGCCATTTCAAAACCTCAGTTAAAATCACCCCTGTATTTTCAGCAAGCATTCAAGCAACCATGTGTTTCTTAACTCGACCACTAGCACACCTTGTATAGCTAATCAATAAAAAGTGACTTTTAAAAACAAATGAAATTAATTAATTAATTGAGCTTGTAATGATATTTAAAAAAATCACGGAATGTCTGGGGTGCCCCTGAGGAGAGGTTTGGGAACGGAAGCAGTGCTCATCTAGTCATCCAACAAGATATCAGTGAATTTCTGGAGAACTGAAGAAATTCTTTTCATTTTAGTTTTTATTGTTATTCTTAATTTGCGTATGTTATAACGTTAAACTGTTTTTTTGCTCTGAGCGAAAGTGCACTTACTACCCAGAAAAAAAGCTTTAAACATTTTTTTTGACTGCCTGAGACTTAGGCACAGTACTGCATATTGGTCATCACGGATCGTTTCACAAGATATGCTGTTGCCATTCCAACAAAGAACCACAATCCAGCACGGTTGCGAAGTCTTTATGGGAGCGGTTTTCAGTGCATTATGGGCTTTCTGGATGTTTGCACAGCAATCAGGGCAGGAACTTTGAATCCCATTCCATCAAAGAGCTTTGTGCTATAGCAGGGATGAAGAAAGTGCGAACCAGCCCATACCACCCCCGAGGCAATCCAGTGGAGCGATTCAATCGCACTCTCCTTGGCATGCTGGGCACTCTCAAAGATAAAGAGAAGAGTCACTGGCGTGACTTTGTCAAGCCTCTAACTCACGCCTATAATTGCAGTAGGAATGAGGCCACTGGATTCAGTCCGTATGAGTTGATGTTCGGCAGACAGCCGAGAACAACACATGGACTTCCGACTCACCGCGAAAAGTTTTGTTTCGTACAATAATGACATTCAGAATGCCTCGGTGAAAAACATTTTACAATTCAGAGTGGTCTGAATATGTTCATTTCAAAGAGTAGGAAAGATGGATTCAATGCCTTCTGCACACTGTGTTAATGTGCTGTGGAAACAAGCAGTGATGGAAAGGGTGCAAATGTCACTAGCAGGCACAACTGCACGAGTGTTCATTTACTTTATCGGCTTATAAACAATTTTCACCTTAGATTGACCTCAGCTCTGTTCTTTGGTGCTGTGTCCCATTTCAAATACCCCCCTCCCCCTAAAGCCTATATGAGCCTCCCATTCTGGCCCTTTCTGGCTGTGGCAGAAAGCAAACATCCCTTTTGCAGTTTCAAATCAGTGAATAAAAACACAGAGAAGAATGTTTTCCTGCAGAATACCATCCTGCCACTTTTGTTCCCTGAAGAGTGATTCATTTAATGTTAATGTTACACTGTGACATACTTTCCTGTAGCTGTTCTTTGCCTTTAGGACTAAACACTAAGCTTATTTATCCTGTTGGGCCTTGGCAAGCAGTCCTCTTAAATAAAACTGGCTTTTAAGTTTGCAGGTGATGGCTGCTTCAGTTGTGAATTGCACTTGTAAAGACATTTTTCTCCCCAGCATATGAATTATTTGTTCTTTTGAATAGGGGAGACTGTGGTCAATTGCTGAGCAGCATTTTACAGTAACACACTTCAGCAACCAACCCCAGCCATACGTCCCTCTTTTTCTGCTAGATTAAGGATCCTAGAAACAACCGTGATACTCATGAAACACATCGAACTAAAAGTACACAGCAGTGCACAGGCGTGAAGTTCCACTGCTTACCTGTGAATCTCATGGGTTTATCCCACTACCTTGTGCTCCTGAGACACAAATTTCACGGGTCATCATGTGGCCCAACTAAAGAAAGACAAAATGACGACGCGCTGCAGAGTAGATGTGAAAGGAGAATTAATCTGGTTGGTAAGTTGCACTGTTCCCACCCCCTGTCAACAACTGACCACTGAATTGTAAAGGTACGCCACTGTTTTCACTGCTGCGGGGTTCACATGTATACAACTGTAAATGGTACTGTACCCAAAAATGTTTCAAGGATAGCAGTTAACCAAAAATTAAAATTTAAGTCAAATTGTTGTGAATCATTACTGCAGAAAAAAAAAGAACATTTCTATGAATTTTTAACATACAAAATAATAGTTCATAGCCAATTCTGGTTAAATCTAAACCTTTGGTAATTTAATTTCCACTGAAACCTAGATTAAATTCAAGTCTGTTGCACAAGTGAATTTACACTTAGTATAGAGCTGGATTTGCAGTCAAATTTAAACCACCCCTTCCGGATGTTTATGTTAGGTCTGTTTCCGTTTTACTGACAACATGGCTACAATTCTTTGGTGGCTGGGACCGGAGGAAAGAGTCCCATGTGGAAAAATTTGAGACAGGTTAAACCAAACTGATTTTTTTAAAGCCGTGGTGAGTTTTCCCAGCGGTATTGATTTACTAAAGAGTGTGTCATATACCGCAGTGGGAAGGTTAGACCAGCTACCATGCATGGAAGTAGAGGATCTCTGCTGTACCCCCACTTCTCCAGCTCCTAGTAGCTTTGCATTTTAATGCTACATGGAGTTATCAGATGGCTGACGGGGATCGTTTTGAAGTTCAGAAGACCACAGTATGCAGAAAGAGGCGACCACAGGTTGACCACAAGCACCGGTGCTAACATGGAAGTTACGCAGAAGTGCAGAAAAGGAGGTGCAACGGAGCAAAAATTGAGCAGACGGAATTATTTTTCTACCCCAATTACATTTAATGCACAATATATCACTGTTATTTAAAGGGTGCCTTATCAGGAGAGTAACATGCCTACAGTACATAGGCCCTTGCACACCACATGTACACTGATTGTTACACACACAACTTTACTCTTGTTTTTGTAAAAGCGGAAATCCTCTTTAGATTTCTCTCGGTTAGAGAAAACAGGTGCTAATGTAGGTCTTTCATAAAAGCGAAGTGGTGTAAAATGAACATTCATAAAGCGGATGATACCTGTACCTGTACTGCAGTTACAAGATTAAATGTCTAAGGTTGTCCTTCTCTTTCCCATCACTGTGTGAGCTGCTTTCATTTTGGGGGGGTCTCAAAATTTGAACAGTTCCCGTTCATCATCCAGACAATGTGTCTGCAAAGTTTGAAAAAATAATCCATCAAATATTTTTTGAGTTTTCTCATTCATGGTATCAAGTGTCTGCAGCGGTGGCAGCACACCAGTCCCAAAACCGTATGTATTTTGCATCTGGGCAATACAACTACAGTAATTTATATGTAATATATAGACATATATAGCTGAATAGTGAACTAAAAAGCAATAGTGCAATCGTATAGTCATGCATAGGCTGTTATGGGCTGAAAGGTTAAGTAATTTATGGTAAGTTTATTGCCAAACTGGCAATAAAAATGCGTGAAGCAAAGAAAGACTACTCTTCTGCTAAAAGCAAACAACTTGAAATTGGGAATAGATGAGAATTGCATGGTGGAAAAATGGGCCTGAAGAGTGAAACTCATATTCAGCAAAAGGAACTATCAGATCAAGGTTTTCCAGGACTCAGAAAAATACTGAAACACAGCATTGAGGGACCATTTGTAATAGTTGATGTAATTTATTCCTCTGCAAGTGATCTAATGATCTATGTGTAGAAAAGATGAAATTTTGAAAACAAACGAAAGTTCTTCACTTTAATTGTCTTCAAATTTATGGACTAAATTGTAACAGTTAATTCATCGTGCATTTATATATTTTTTTTTATCTCTCTCCAGGTTTCCAAACCAGCAACTGCAACTTCATGGAGAAAACTTGTTCAAGAAAAGGTTTTTTTTTGGCACTAATACTTCTTGGAATTATGTGGATAATCTATAAAGTTCCCTTAGACTGGAATCTGACTATATATCCACATTTATGGGGACATAATTTATATATAACAGCTGATCTGAGTAATCAATGTGCAAAGAACTTGATTGAGCAAAATATAATGCCGATTAAGGAAACAAAGCATTTCCTGGTTTCTGCCTACAAAGATCACAGGATTGATGGAACCATTCGTATCATTAGCATATTTAAAAGGGATGATGTCAGAACACTTTATTGTGTCGTTTGTTGTGCTCAGCAAGGATATTTGTATACAGTAGCAGAGGTCGACATACACCGTGATCATTTTGGGTTCCCTTACCACACCACAGACCTGCTGTGTAAAACTGAACCAAAGTGTGATGCTACAAATGTC
>JAODKC010000575.1:0-10476 GCA_026777985.1 Mormyrops attenuatus
CATGATTCTACATGAAGATTTCAGCGAGATATAAACGGAAATAGACGAGAAAGATACGCGGCATCGCCGACGATGCCATCGTCCCCAAAGGGTTAATGGTCAAATAGCTTTACCTCATACTATAAAACTACGCAGCATTAGTGATTTTCTGGCTTTTCATGAGATCTAACTATTCCATATCCAGTTTGAAGTAGGGGGCCTTGACTGCATTCTCCACAGCTATGTCCAAGTTGCCAAGCTGGCTGTTTGGGGGCACAATGAGGTACAGGAGTCCTCCCCAGAGGCTGGACACATTCACCATCTCTGCTTTAACTGGGAAGCGCTTATTGGCCACTGGTGCCCATTTCAGCTCTTTAAGGCAACTCAGGTCATCAGTGTGGCAGCCAACCTGCACCTGTGGATCACAGTAAAAGAGCAGGAGTCACAGAGGTCAGAAACAGACTCTGACAGCAGTTTTCCTCAAATTAATGGGGGAGCATGTAAAAGTGGTCTTGCTGTTTTATTCTTCTTGTGACAAAACAGCAGAAAGTAAGGCAACTAAAAAAAACCTTAGAATTGCTATACATATCTTAACGTGTGCATAGTGTATATAGACAGTTCACAGAAAATTAAAATTGCTAATAATGACACTGACTTGCAGGCCTTTCCCAGGGACACCTGGTGGCACACAAACTGTCACTTGTGTCCCTGGAGACACATAAAGGCCTGTGCTTCTCCATGATTCTGCACCTTAGGGAAACAAACATAAAATTTCAACAGAATAAAACTTACTTCACAAAAAATGCTTGTTTCAAGGAATCTCAGGATGTCTGTAAATACCTCACCTTTATTGCTGCCATCAATGGTAATGGTTGTAAACATACGGTCTCGGAATGCTTATGGTCAGTTCTCCTGGATTTAGCTCATATATGATCTCAGCGAGGTGCAGTATGACTTTTTTTTATCTCACTTTTCACGTTATGCTCCAATGCTGTAACTTTCAGAAGACCAGTATTAGAGGCAGCTAAAGTCAACTCCTCCAAAACCTTAGCGTACATGGGACTGTAATGAACCCTCATGTTTAGAAAGGAAGTACAGTTTCTACAGAAATGACTCACTGATGACTTGAAATCACAGAGAGGTCTATTGTTCTTTATATAGCTTATCATTTCAGAGAGCTCTTTGCGAAAGTGAGGATATTTTGAAGCTTCGTCAACACTGGGAGCCTTGTAGAGTCTCTGCTCAACAGTGTATTGTAGTATCCCAAATCGATTGAGGATTCTGTTCCCAGGGTACCGTGCAGTTGGGTCTTGTCCAGGGTTATGGTAGGACCACCACCATGCATGACCAGCCATCAGCAGCCCACCACCCTCAGCCACAAAGCAGTGGATCTCCTCAGCTTGAGCATCACTGTAGGAGGAGCAGCAGTAGACACCTGCTCTGGATTCCAGAATAGAGACTTTGCTGTTTTACAGGCTGAGAGCATTTCGTGCAAATATTTTATTCCTGGGTTCACCAAGATTTGTTGATTCCTCCCTGAATCTAGCCAACGGATGACATTGAGGATGAAAGTTTGCATGGCAGGTCGGCTAAGGTAAGCTTCATGGGGTACCACCACTACCCTGCCACCCCCATAATGAGCTGCAGCCAAAAACACTTCTCCTGTCTCATCCTGGGCAATAGGGAATGCCAGGAGGCCATGTACCAGTAGAGCAGAGGGAACACTCTGAGAACTTAGATCAAATTCACTCACTCCAGCCAGAAGAATGTTCAGATCTTTCTTAATATCTTTGCAGTGTCTGTTTGGAATAGGTGAAAATGGTTGTGATTACCATATTTACAAATCAAAACTAAAACACAAAACAAGTATACTTTTGATGAAAATACACTTACTGTGAGCAGATTGGTTGTGCAGGGATCTTTCTGTGAACAGGAAAGGAGCCTTTGTCCCCATAGGAAGTGGTGAATGGGATCCCAGCAACTCTGGTTATTTTATTTCCAGGAAATGACTGAATAACATCCTCCTTGTGACTGTAAGACCAATGCCATGCCTGACCTCCAATGAGGAGCCCACCACCCTCCTTTAAGAACTCCACCATCTCTGCTGCTTGATTATCATTGTAGGCATTACAACAAAAGATGCCCACAGAACCATCAAATTTAGCTAAAGACTTGACAATGAACCCAGTCTTAGATAAATGCTCAGTAAGGCGAGGACGGTTGTGTAGACCGACAGAAGAATTTGGCTGGGGTTGAAGCCACGAAACAGCATTCTGAAGAAACTGGCCAAATTTTTGTTCTTCCATGTATGCCTCATGAGCCATTACCACAATCCGACCTTTGCCATATTGAGAAGCTGCAATAAGGATGTGGCCTGAGGGACTCACAGCCATGTCACCAGTCAGTAGCAGTTGGCATGGCACAGATGCATAAGCTGCACCAAAGCTGAATTCATCAACCCCACGGACCAGGGAGCTGTAAATAGCTTTGGCATCCATTTTTACAATGTTGAGATGTCAAGAGTTGATATGTGATGTGTGAAGTACTTGTTCTACAGATAGATGGAAAAAACAGCATAAATTCTATAAGAACAATTAACAATACAAAATTCATTTGTGGAACCTCACTTCTGTTTATACTGATCCTGTTACATTGGTATTGCATTTTCTAAAATGTCTTTTAAAAAGAAAAGAAAAATGTATATTTACTTTTACATTCATTTAATTGAGCACAGCCAGGAGGTGTCCATCTCAGTATGGTAAGTGTCAAGTTGGAATCAAGAAAGTTGTAAAAAGAAACATTAAATGTTCATAATAGCACAAAAACCTAAGTTAACCTAAAGCACCCATAGCATTAGATAGTCAGCTACTCAGCTTGAAGTGAATATTGTTATAATAATAACAACCAGTATTTTATTGATCCCCATGGGGAAATGCTCTTTTTTACACTTACCCCAACTTGCTCTCTGTGGGTGAAAGCAAACTGGCTGCGAAGGGCAGCCACCCACAGCAGCTCCCAGGGAGCTGGGGGTTATGGATCTTCCTCAAGGACCCACAGATGTGCCAAGGCTGGGCTCGAGCCAGCAACCTTTCTGATTACAGATACAGAGGCTTAGCCCACAAAGACACACACTGCCCCCTACAGCATGTAGTCTATAGCATACAGGATATGTATTCAGAATTTTGAAATATCTGCCCATGATTAGAAGGCTGCATATTCCATGGCCAGACTGATTTCATAGAAAGAATTTCCCACTCAGATCTATAAAGTATCGTAATAAAGGCAGACCCAGTCACTGCGGCAGCAGAAAGTAGACAAAACGGCTTTAGTTAAGCAGGAGCGGTCAGTGAGGCACGTAAGGGTTTGCTGTAAGCAAGCATATGATTGGCTGGAAACTAAACCTAGGACTGTACATAAACGCCTACAGTGAATGAGCGACTGAGACTCATTTTTTGATGGGGATTCTGGGTCTTTTTAGGAAAAGTCTCTGGCTGCAGGCGCCACTTTCAGGCCCCTTCCGGTCCATACATGCACAGGACAATTCACCACTCTCAAGCCTCACCACTCTTAGAATAAAATAAAAGAATAAAAGATTTAATCATGTAACGATATTGCTTCAGTACTTCTTCAGTCCTGATGTAAATGTATTTCATGTATCCAGAATGAAATACACATGCGTTTTTTTTTTTATAATAAATAAGAACATAAGAAATTTACAAACGAGAGGAGGCTATTCGGCCCATCAAGCTCGTTTGGGGAGAACTTAACTAATAGCTCAGAGTTAAAATAAAAGTTCTGGACAACCTCGTTCCTTATAATAGCTACAATAAAAGAACCGTCTCGTCTTTGCTGCTGCAATGCCTGGTTCTGCCTAGCGCTACAGTACGTTTTGTCTTATCCTTGAGCAAGCCCGTTAAGCTGGCCATATATACTTCAGACGAATTTCGGCGCACCGCCTGTGCAGGGTCCCCGAGGCGAACTTTAATTCTCGGAACTGTCCATCGTACGTACCGCCAACCCGCTGCCCATTGAAAATGAATTGAAAACTAGCGGGTGTCGCTTCTAATGTGAAAAGCGTGCAGCCAGTGACTCCTCGCAGCTCCCCCCCCTTTTAAGAATTCTACACGAAGCACACAATGACCTATTTTGGGTTCAAAAAGGCAAATTTCACTGAAATGTGACAAGTCTGCATCCCAGAATTATTAATTAATACATGTAAAAATACATAATATGAATGCTAACTGATATGCATTGATCACCTATTGCATAAAACAAAAGTTTTGCGAAATTACGTTATTTTTTTCTTCCATCATTTTGCTCTCATGTCCCTTTAGGGACGGCGTAGATTCGTTTGACAAAATGAAAGTAAAAATGTGTTGACCGCTGGATCCCTGTTGTTTTTACATATTGACATGACTAACGCAAGCCACATTTTAAAATATAATTTTAAAGTGCGTTTTCATCTGACGAGCAATTGCATACACTGCAGTCCAGTTAAAATCGTCTGACCCAGAAATAGTCTAAATAAAGTAGACCTATAAACGGTCTACGGGCGTAAAACAAGAAATAACCCAGGACGGGGCGCCGTAGCTTCTGGAATATTCTGCGGACCCCGCGACCCTGCATATGACAAGCGGTAATGCTTATATGAAACGAATGAAGAGAATGGAAAGAACAAGTTGCAGAAGTGTTCGATGACCCAAAGACACAGAAAACCGCGAAAAGCTTAATCAAACCAAAAGGTTTATATAAATTAAGAAATATTCGGGAGTCAACGTACCTTAATTGAAGCTTGCTACGACTGGAGTTACAATAATGCCGTCAAACCGCGGTGATGTTTCTTTCATATTCGATATGCGCTAGGTTTTGCCATCTAAACTGCAGTATCTTCCTGATCACGGCAGTCATTCCTTTCAGATTAGGCTCGGATTGTAAAGTAAAACAAGGGGAATATTTCACACTTTTAGATAGCTCCACGTGCTCCAGCAATATGAGTAAAAAAAACACAAAATAAGCGGCGAATATCCTTCTGCTCACGCAAAACTACAGGCGTTGTACCGAATTCTACAACCCCTATCGGGAGCGCGCACAGCTCTACTTCGATTCGAAGGGGAAAAGACGTAGAACAGGGCCCAATCTTAAACTATACCCTCCGCCTTCATTTCGAGTCACACTCCCGCTGAATCACCCTCTCAACACGCCCTATGCACTTAAACTGACGGAAATTGTCACAAGAAAGGTTTGAGACAGACTTGCCCCCGCAGCGCCTTTTTACAGTCTTCTTTACCGGTGTTGTGCCAAAAAGTTACTGTCTGCCAGAAACTGATTACCATCCGCGGGAGCGCGCACAGCCTGTTAAAGACGCATCGTACAGTTTCTATGCGACTACAGCGGCTATTTTCGATATAAAGTCGTCTTAAAGTGCAAAGATTATACAGTACATGTATCCCCGAGCTAATGGCGAAGGGTATGTCTTTGTCAGATTTAAGGGTTTGTGAATTTTTAAATAAATAATTGTAATAAGAGTCAAAGGAAACCAAAGTCATGTAAAACGCTTTAAAGCAGTCCTCGGCAGTAACTGTGTTGTACAATGGTAACCTTATATCCTGAAGCCATGGAAGTTCAAATGCGACACATTAATGTAGATTTATGTTTATAAATGATCCTACGTCTAAATGAGTTTTACTGCACGGCCGATGTGGATTACTTATAAAATAAAGACAATTCTTCATCTTGCAGTCATATTCAAGAGTCACTGGATTTTTTTCCTGCTCTGTGCTGCAGTATCAACCATCCAGTCCTTTTTACCATGTTAAATAGGACCAGTATAACCAGTACAATGTAACTAACCCATTCTTACCACTTTAAACACCTCTATAGGCCCAGAATAACCAGAACAGTGCAGTTTACCCATTGCCAAAAAGTGATTAACACCAATATCTTTTTACTGAATGGCTCTTGCTGCCTAATCTTGCTTGTTATGCACTCTTTTGAGTTGTATTTACAGAATTAGTAAACATATAACCAATTTTACCACATTAAACACCTCAATAGGACCAGTATAGCCAGAACAATGCAGTGTACCCATTGCCAAAAAGTGATTAACACCAATACTTTTTTACTGACAGACGTTTTCTGCTTCTATTTAACTTTATAGGACTCTTGTTAAATATATTTACAGGATTAGTAAATATCTAACCCATTCTTACCACTTTAAACACCTGTATAGGCCCAGTATAACCAGAACAGTTTACCCATTGCCAATAAGTGATTAACACCAATACCTTTTTACTGACAGACATTTTCTGCCTCAGTGAACTTTATAGGACTCTTGTTAGATATATTTACAGGGTTAGTAAACATATAACTCATTTTAACCACTTTAAACACCTCTACAGGACCAGTATAACCGGTACAATGCAGTTTACTTGTTACCAAAAAGTGATTAACGCCAATACCTTTTACTGAAAACCTCTCTCTGCCTGATTTGAACTTTTTAGCACTTTTCTGGGTGGCATTAATTGTGCTTGAGGATGAATTGACAAATGACACTGGACAACCAACCAAGATGCACTCAGCAAACTGTGAATAAATGGTACATTTTTAACCAAGTTGGAATTATTGTGTGTGGCCCACTAGCTGATAACAATAGTGGCTGAAACATCTTTTACCTGTTGCAGAAAAAGTATTAGACTTTTTTTGTTACCTTAACATAACAAAGCTATAATGAGTGTCAAGTAACCCATAAGGGTTGCCCTTATTAGAGCATTTTAACTGTGCCTTTAATAATTACACAAATGGTCAAAATCTTTTAAAAGTGATTTTACATCAGAATCTTCCTCAGAAATTGTTTGTTTGCAAAGCATGTTTGGAATATAAGAAATTTGTGTTGGTCAGTTATTAGTAATAGTGACAATAAACAAATGGAGATTACAAAGCACACAATAAGTTATATAGACACAGTACAGAGGCATGCCCTGAGACTTGCAATGTAAAAAAGAGCAGATGAATTAATTTGATGCAGTAGTAGTGGCATGTGTGGCGTATGTGTCATTGTTGGACCTGGGTCCTTGCTATGGAGGCTAATAGAAGAAACTGTCCCTGTTATGTGAGGCCTGAAATGACCTAATGAACCAATACTATGCCATTTGGGGGTATAGAATGTGTCCTTTGTCATGCTCCTCATTCTCAACATGCACCCGAGTGAATCAATTGTTTCTTTTATTAAAATTCAAATATTATTCTTCATCTTGCTGTCATACATACCTTCAATACAAAGGCCCCACAGGAAGAGACATCCTGTTGAAGTGGGTGAGGCAGTGTATCACATACCCATCTCAATGGATTAAGCCCTCTGTGCCTCAAAAATGAAGCAAAATACAGACGGTACACAGGTAGAGTTCTATACTGATCACTGAATTGAAGTCAAAGTAAATATTTATTTCTCTTTTTCTGTAAAGGAAAAATGTTACACACAAAGATGATGTTCTGGTAGATGTGTTATCCCTCTTCTATACAAAGATTGGAGATAAAATAATATTTACCTTGTGATGTCCTCACAGTGTTTTATTTTTGCCTTAGTTTCCCCCAATGGTTTAAAAAAAGGCTTCTCCTCTCTCCTGATATAATCATCTACACGTGTTAGAGTTGCAATTAATAACATCATTATGTAGGACCTGTTGTTTGTGTGCCACATAAATGCATTAATACAATTTCTGACCAGTACTGTAAACCCTGGAATAAAACTGCCATTTCAAAATATCATATACCATAATTATGACATGTAAATGATTGTACATAGTCTAACATTAACAATATATTGAGGGCCGATGGTGGTGCAGGAGGTAGTGTGACCATTCGGCAACCGGAGGGTTGCAAATTCAAGCGCCAGCTCCTTCTGACCCCGTCGAAGTGTCCTTGAGTAAAACACTGAACCCCAAATTGCTCCCAGTGAGCAGGTTGGCGCCTTGCATGTGAGCCTCCGCCACCAGTGGGTGAATGTGAGGCAAAATTGTTAAGCGCTTTGGGAAAAAGTGCTATATAAATGCAGTCCATTTAATACAGTCAAACTTTCCTTTTCAGATGAATTTGGACAGTGTGAAAAGCAAAACTACTGAATTGTTTACTCACGAAAAAAATGAAAACTGCGCAGAATCCAAATGAATTAAGCTAGAAGACTAGGGGCATAACAGCCTTGTACAGGTTGGCAGTTAGAAGTAGTTTTACATTAAGAAAACTATATTTACCAGTTAATTGAAAAAAGAAAATGGTGTCTGAAAAATTGTGTCTAAAAAAAACTCAAAAAAATGAGAATAGGTAAAAAATAAAAAAAGAAGAAATGCATTACGTAGTGATTTGACAAAATGGATCCAACAAGAAGCTGTATTGTATTTTCTTTAATAGCATATCAGTTATTTAAAAAAGCACAAAGTTTATCTGATGCGAGAAGATGACGGCTACGTCGTCTTATTGCACTGACTGAGCAATTAGAAGTATGTACACGTGTCATATTGACGATTGTAGAATTTCTACCATAGCTAACTTTTACACGCATAAAACATTACGCATTACTTCTGTACCAAATACCAGATCAGATGTGTAGAGGAAAAAAAAACAGGCAAATATGAAACATAAATTGTTATTGCTGGTGAGATGTTGATCGAGTTTGCGTACGAACATTTCTTCGTGTGGTTTCTAGTTTGAAAAGTACAGGAAATCTCTCTTAATCGGATCACGATCAAATCTATCTGTACTGACCAGCTACACATTACGGAGCCCCCTAGGGGTCATGTAGTAGGAAAAAATATTTAGGTGAAAAAGTGGTAGAAAAAAAAAATCAAGCGAGTTGACATGGTAGAAAAAAAATTTAGGCGATGTGGTAGAAAAAAAATCAGGCGAGTTGACATGGTAGAAAAAAAATTTAGGCGATGTGGTAGAAAAAAAAATCAGGCGAGTTGACATGGTAGAAAAAAAATTTAGGCGATGTGGTAGAAAAAAAAATCAGGTGACATGGTACAAAAAAAATCAAGCGACGTGGTAGAAAAAAAAAACTGGTCATGTGACAATCCAAGCGGGCTGATGTAAAGCACGAGGAGGACGTTCTCCAACAGCTGCAACTGTACCATAAATAGACCTCATACATTACTTAGCATGTTGATAATATTTAAAAGTTTGCGGTGTAATTTTGCATGTCACAAAGATTCTTAATTAGCATAACGACCACATAGCGCAAATATTGTCAGGAATCGTAACGAGCTTATAGCAACATAATGCCTCCTGAACAATATGTCTCGTTGCCCTATTCACCACAGGGCTTAGCTGTTGGGTACTTTTGCTTTTCAGTTGGATTAGGACGTCATCTCCGTGTTGGTCAATGAGAAGGTATGTGCACTCTTATTAGAAAGTTTTAACATTTTGAAAAAAAGAGCATGAATATAAACCAAGCCAACATTTTAAGGTGTCCTATTGAACTTTTATATCATTCTGTAGCCATATTAAACAATTTGTGTCCCTTTTTGTTAAATGCTGTAGACCAAATTACAAACAAGTAATTTGGGGCTGGACATGTCTCATGTCCACTCCTGTCATCTCTATGAAAGTGCACTAGACGCTTTGAGGGTATTGTTCATTATTTTATTGGGTGTGACATGGATATTGAGCACTTTTGCAAATACATGCTGTATGAGTTAGTGACATGAGAACTGTTGAGATAAGATAAAAGTATTTTATGGCAAATTCTTCTTCTTCTTCTTCTTATTATTATTACTATTATTATTATTATTATTATTATTATTATTATTATTATTATTGCTGCATGACTACTCCAGATGTTGCTTAAAATTTTTCAATATTTTGCTGAAGACTCAAGTTTTAAACTATTCTGTTAAAAGATAACAGCCTTGCTATCATGCATTGCCATTAATTCAGAAGGCAGCAGGATTGAACCATTTGGCTTATAACTTGGAAGTTGGAAATTTAATTTTATTTTTTAAACTTGCCATGTACTTAATAGTTTTTGTGTATGGTTAGTCATTCAGTCACTAAAGCTACTCAAATAGGAACATAGCTTTAACTTGCAATCTCATATGTGTTGGATTTTTAACTCTACAGTAATAGTAATCCCTACTCTCCAACATCCTTTCCTTTGCAGATTGATCCTTATGCTGTGAATGGTATGTCAGATGAGCAGCTTATGACATACATTCCCAAAATGGGAGACAGAATTGCAGTTTGGCAGTATTGCATAAAAGAAGTGACTGCACTTGAAAAAAGCTCATCAGCTGTGTCAAAGGCAACTGAAAGTCTAATGAATAAAATTAGACAACGGCGAGCCTGTAAAAGAGGTAATTCTGATGGTCGCTCTCAAAAACTATCCAGCAGCTTAAATGCCAACAAAAGCAACCGCACATATCAAATTGGATTATTTGAAGAGGTTGAGGACTCATTTATTCCAATCAGAGAAAAAAAGGAGGTGGCATCAGGCAGCTAAAGGCGTCA